>JAUZNJ010049354.1:0-31037 GCA_034780135.1 Jordanella pulchra
GAGGGCTCCAGCCCAGGAGACCCACGGCGCACTCTGCTGGAAGGAAGATGGAGCGGCAGGCTCCGGATCCCAACACATACATTCCCTTATAATTGCTGGTCATATAAAATTAGCTTTCCTCTACTTACTCCAGTTGCCTTTATAGGCTCCATTAGTCAGTTTATGTGAGAGTGATCGGGATCTGGGCATTCTAACCATTACTTTCTCATATCAGAAGACACTACTCCTCTAAACAAAGATCTGTGAAGTCATAGCGGTAGATGCTTTACCTCTTTTCCAATACACATACTGTACATTTGTGTCATTGCAACTTGTCACCAAAGGGGGCAAACTTCTGCAAAAACTCTGGAAAATGTGTCATGATGGGTTTTAAGCGCCGAGCCCACATGTAGAACACCAAGATAGGAGAGCGAAAAATCAGTTAAACTGAATTTATTATAATAACAATGAACAACGGTAGTAACAAAAGCGTCTGGGACTGGAAACTGGCAGTCTCTGAGGAAGGAGAGCAAAGTGGTGAGTTCAGGTGGAGTGGGAGACTGGAGACGCAGGAGTGGATGAGGTTTAGTCTTACTGCTTGATGGATGGTTCTGGGTTTAGGAGGGAGGTTGTGAATGTCCGGGGTCCGAGTGTCTCTTTTGGGTCCAGGAGCAATGGAGGAGTGCGGCAGGGAACGGACAGGTCGGCTCAGGTTCGACGGAGACACAGAGGAGCGGTTTGGCTGCCAGTCGTGGAGTCGTACCAGGAGATACTTGAGAATCAAGATTACTAGGGGGCTAGGCTCAAGGAGAAAACGCAGAGACAAGCTCAGGAGACTCTGTGATACCAATAGCTGGCAAACACTCGGCGCCGAGGAACTGGCAGCTACTCCTTAAGTACACCGGCTGATGAGGCTTAATGGAAAACAGCTGTGCCGCTGGAACCGCACCACACTCCATCCAGGACCTGGCACCATCTGGTGGTGAAAGAGGGACAAGGCGCACAGGAAAAAACCCGACAAAAGAAGACAGAAAACCCCGGATCATGACAGCATGCTCTGGGCCTCTTTAAACAGTTGATCTGTATTAAAAATGCCACAACAGTGACAGTTCCACAAAAATCCATTAAGTTTCTATTAAATATAGACGTGGTGGAGGAGAATTAATACTGTACATTGGTGTTTGCCTAGACAACAGACTAGAATGACACAATAGTGAAGTTGTGGTGCAAGTTGTGGTGCTGCTGCTGCAGCACCACCACAGCCAATTTTCTGTTAGACCTTTACTGGCCAGCCATGCTGTGGAGTATTTGGATGCATGTGATGGATCATTGTCCTGCAAGAAAATCTTCCTGTACCACTGCTTGAAGAAGGTGTTTTCCAGAAACTGGCAGTAGGTCTGGGAGTTGAGCTTTACTCCATCCTCAACCTGAAAATGTCCACAAGTTCCTCTTTGATGATACCAGCCCATACCAGTACCCCACCTCCACCTTGCTGGCATCTGATTGGGAGTGGAGCTCTCTGCTCTTTACTGATCCAGCCTGGGGTCCAGCCATCCATGTGGCCCATCAAGTCACTTTAATTTCATCAGTCCATAAAACCTTAGAAAAATCAGTCTGAAGTTATTTCATGGTTAAGTCTTGACATTTTATCCTGTGTCTTGTTCAAAGGTTGTTTTTCTGCCTTCCTTACCTTGACCATGTCCCTGAGTATCGCACACCTTGTACTTTTTGATCCTCCAGTAATGTTGCTGCTCTGAAATATGGCAAAAGTGGTGGCAAAATGCATCTTGGCAGCTATTTTGCGTTTTTTTCCCCCAGCACGTTTCTTGTTACACTGTTGGCTATTTGCCATGAAACGCTTGATTGTTTTGTGGTCATGCTTCAAATGTTTGGCAATTTCAAGACCGCTGCATCCCTCTGCAATACCTCTCACAATATTTGACTTTACAGAATCCATCAAATCTCTCTTCAGACCCATTTTGCCAAAGGAAAAAGAAAGTTGCCTGATAATTAAGCACACCTTATATAGGGTGTTGATGTCATTAGACCACACTCCTTCTCATTACAGAGATGCACATCACTTGATTTACTCAATTGGTTGTTGGCTTTCAAGCATGTATAGCTTGGAGTAGGACAACATGTAAAAGATGATGTGATCAAAATAATAATTTTTCCAAAAATTCTACACGCACTGTATGGCATGTTAACGTGAGGGCATTGTAAACCTCTTTCAGGCCATGTGTGGTACATCAAGGTATAACTGGTGCCATCATTGCCAGAGCTGTTCGAATTCTGTTTGAGTTCAGCTGCCATGCCAGCAGTGCTGGCTAACTGTTGGCATAGTTTATCGTGACATAATCAGATATAAAAAGCTGGCAGAAACACACCTCAAAGGACTTGCAGCTGTAAATGTAGTAAATGTGAATGAATACTTTTTAGGTCAGTTTAGTTTTATCTCTCTCAGTGTTAAGTACAGCAACTTAAAGCACCTTACGAGTAAAATAAGCGAACCTGAGTTAAAGTTCACCACTGGATTAGAAAGGATCTGTCTATGCTCACCTCTCTTTGTTTGATTTCAATTTTCCTTTCAGTGTGGTGCACCTACAGTTTGAGAGATGATAGGTGGATCTAGTCAAAGCTGTCTGAACACTCTGAGTTGATTTCTGTCTGTTTCCTCATACTTCATTTCTCTGTTCTTCCTCCTTAAATAAAACATCTTCAGCTTCAGTAACAATTTCATTCTCTCTCATGTGTAAAATTAAAAAAAAACGTACAAATGTATTCATAGGATGTTTAAAAAAGGAATGTACCTGGATTTTTAGGGTGAAAACCAATTAGATTTAGGGGGATATCAAATTGGCCAATTTTGTCCAATACAGTGCCATAAATTAAGGTTAAGGTTGTTCTTGTCTTTGCAAAGTTTGCTTATGATAAAGGGTTATGAATTCATAAACTATAGACCAATGTATATTAGAGTACTGAATACACGGTGTTGCCAAAGGTCACCATGCTTTGTTTTGTCTGCTTTTGACGAGCTCCTTAACTCCAAATGAAAAGGATGGAAATTGTTCGTTCATCGTAATGGATCACAACCTTTTGCCAAGAGCAGAATTGGATATGGATCCCAGCCAAAAAAGTTGGAGGCAAAGTCAGCAAATCTAAGCTCCTGCAATTTCTCCGCTGTCTTAAATACAAGACTAGAGATACTACTACTCTATAGGGTTTTGTCTGGTAAAATGTGGGATTTACTTGGTTTTCTACAATCTGTATATAACAGAAGACAGACGAAGAGATCAACTTTTCAACCATGTCTGACAGGATTTTTACCAGACTTAAATCTTACCTAATCACTGATGAAACGGTTCTTCTTCAGGCTTCTCTATGTTTCTGTCCCTTTCTTCAGCTGTCTTTGCTGTAGGTTTGTGCTTTTCTTTTTCTCTCTGTAAGTGTCTGTCTTACTGGGCTCATCTTGCCAAGCGTGACCCAGCAGCGCACTCATCATGCACGGACCATAAACCGCAGCAGCATAATAAGTTAAAGCTGCAGGGATCCCAGCTGCACGCTTCAGTCTCAGCCTCACGACTTCACCCACTGCCGAGACTTTCCTCTGTTCATTATAGACGCCCTGCTAAATGACAACAAAATAGAATACATACTTCAACAAACGATGGCGCTCTGATGACTTGTTAGTTGGAGCGGCGAGCTGGTTGTGTCACTGGATTTGACTTAATTAGATCTGAGGAAGTCGGTGAGTGAATCAGCTACCCGCAGGGCTGTAAAGTCACAGTGCGTTTAATCGCCTTCCAATATAACAACATTACAGAGTCACTGTGGGTTCAGTAGCTCGGAAACAAGCAGCCAGATGACAAAAATCTGAAGCAAAATGACGCTTGAAGCTGCCAAAAACTAAGATTTATTGTTCATCCACGTTTTGTTCTAAAAAGTTTTGGTTTAATTAAGTTGAAATCTATTTCTAATTGAAGGGACATCCGATCTTTCATATTTGCTGAAAATCATAACGAGGGACCTATAATTCTGGTTTAGTTTTCTTGATTGAAACAAACCTGCATAAACACAGAGTAATGCATGTTAGAGAGCAATGAAAGAGAAAAATAAAAGGAAGAAAAAAATCTGGTGGTAGTTGATAAAATGGTGATTTGTTACTGGCTGAGATACAAAACATTTCTCAGTCTTACATCAATATATGCAACCCCATGTGTGCTGCATAGCATTCTTTGTACTCTGGGGAATTCATAAATGGTTAAACAAATCTGTGCAAACTCACCTCTTGAATTATTGCATAGTTTTTTTTACATTTGAGTAAAATAGATTAAAAAGCCCCTATTGCTTAGTTTCTCAGTTAAATGGAAAAATGAGCTTCTGTGAAAATACCTTTTCAAATCACACCTCAGATGTATGTTTGGTGTCTACTTCAGTTTTCTGCATCCTCTAACAGGTGCATTTCCAGGATTGCTCTGTTTTTAATTCCGACAAACTTCCCTGTTCCGATTGAAGAAAAGCATCAACACAGCAACACATTCTGTCATTACCATGATTCACAGTAGGGATGGTGAATTACAGTTCTGCTAATATGCTATCTTATCCAAAAAGCTTAATGTTGGTCTTATTTTACCAGAGCACCTCCTTCCACAAATGTTCTATATCACATACATGCCTTGTAGCACCCTTAAGTAGGATGTGCTACGGCTTATTACCAAAAAGGTCAAGACAGATTGAAAGACTCCTTCGTATGTGGCCAACTAATGTAGCCTTCCTTCCTAACCCATTTTAAAGGATGTGTCCAATAAACTAAAATGTAATCTAAATCATTAATTGTTTAAATGTCTTAAAAAAAGATGCAAAATTTTAAAAACTATTCAAGAAGCCAAATTCCTCTTTAACAAATGTAAGTTAAGCTTCAAATAAAGACAAACATCGTGGTGAGACATCCGCACTCCTCCTTTAGTATCAAAGGATTTTTTTCATGCAAAGCTGACAGTGTATAAATGATGCAAAATGAAGCAATGCAGCCACAGAGGTGAGCAGCTCTCCTCTGAATAACAATAATAGCATCATTAAAGTTTTCAGCCTGTTTTCTTCACCTTGGCGCTGACTACCTTTCCTCTCTTAGCATCTCTAAGAGTGGCCTCCTAAGGCTCATTTAGACATGGTCTGCTTTATATGAGTCTTGCTGTCTTTTTTCTGAATGCAATTAACTTTTCTGTGTTGAAAAACTCTTTATTTTTCTACTTCTATCAGAAAGCTTTGTAACTTTAGATTTTTACTTTTGTAAGACTTATAAGCTTTTGGCAGGAATGTATTGTTTATTGTAGCATTTTGTTTTGTAAACTAAAAAACATTTACCATTTTTACCTCAAACAACCAGCAATACAGTTACAGTTACTTAAAAAGAGAAAACTTGTAGCTTTCTCAGTTTCATTCAAACTGAAGATTAACAATAGAAATATAGAGATTCCCCATTTTTCTGTCTCACAAAGAGGTTTTTTGAAGCTCAATCAACCCAACGTATTAGAGCAACAATGTAAGGCAAGAGGATTGGGTTTAATGGATGAGTAAGAAAAGCTCTGATTGAATCTGCAGTGAGTCATGTGAAAACCAAATGCCTCACTCCTGTGTTGTGAAAAGATTTCGGACCCAGAGGAGTTTCTGCCATTCGAAAGCTATAACCAAAAACAAATCCACAAACCACGGCTCCCTGAAACCAATAAGATGTCCTTCAGCTATTTGCTCCTCAGAGAGCCCACCTATAGAACATCCCTCACTTAATAATCATCCTCTCCAAGTTTTCTCTCCACATTTCATTTGTTTCAGCGCTCTGACAGAGCCAGGGGCAAGGTCTGACTAAAGCTGTTTTTCAGAGACATCGGGGAGGGTCTAAAACACGTCCAGAGAGGGTAGATGTTTGTGTTTTTTTTACTCACAATCTCTCAGCTCTTTGGTAGCTTGATTTGCTTGTCGGTGGATCAATTTTCAGGCTACTTAAGAATATATATCCAGCTCATCACATCTACAGTTGAGTATTAAACCCTTTGTTTACTGTGCAGTGTCTGTCTAAAATATGAACTGAAGTTGTCGTCTTAGCTGTTAAAGCTCATAAAAATGTTATATCCACCTAAAATGCTGTGCTTAAACCAAACTGCCCAAATCTGCAGCCACAGAGTCGTAATCAGTTTGATGCAAAGAGACAAATCCAATGAAAATTGCACACAGCTGTTGGGTTCAGTGGTTCAACATAAAGTCGGATCTCAATGAGTGTTGATATAGAAAATTTGAATTTCAAAAATCGCGTTTGGCTGAGATGTTGAAAGCTATTGATGAATCCTAACTTGCAAATAGTTTTATTCTTTGTGTATTTAGGCTCAATGAGGCATTTACACGTGTAGATTAACCAGTAAATTGCCGTTTTAGTTGTATATAATTTTACAATTTCCAGCTGTTTTACCCACTCTGCATAAATACTTTTGACATTTTTAAAGCTGCAGTAATAAGCATTTAGTAATAAGCATTTTTAGTACTTTCTCAGCACTTCACATATATTACAAGCTGAAATAATTTAAAATTAGATACAATCCAGATTAACTGTATTCATTTAAAATACATCTAGTTAAAATCAGTTTGTTTGGTAGCATCCATCACAGTCAATCCAGTTTCTGTTCAAGTTAATGCGTATTTTTGAATGGAATCTAGTTGGTTAAAAATTATTAACTTTAGAAAAAAGCTAAATTTCCATTATTTGTCACTTTAAAACAAAACAAGGTAACCACATTAGCAAAGAAAGTGTAGATTTTAGGAAGAAAACTGTATCTCTTTGAGATACAAAGCAAATCCTCATTGCATTGTTATGTTTTAGTTAATAAAAACAGTCCTTGGTCTGTCAGGGTGAAACAGCTGCTGCTTTGTCTCCCTAAAGCATCATAGCTCAGCTTCCAAGCAGAGAGACACATACGGGGAGACATACCTGTTGTTTTTTCAAAAAGTATTGACAGTAAAACAGCAATTTGGCATAAGTTTTAGATCTAAATGTTAAGGCTGATGAAAAACGTAGACGTCTTGATATTTCACAACTGGATCTTAACTACAATGTGGGATGATTTTTAAAACAAGACGGGGCAAGTTTAATTTGTATAACACAATTCAGTGCATGAACGATTCAAAGGGCTTTACATCATAAAATAGAAGAAAAATAAAAGCAGGGTAAAAGCAAACCAACATAAAAACATGAGTTAAAAAACAGTTGGACCACAACCGTAAACTAATAATACCTCAGTTAACAGTTTAACTTCAACAGTCAAAGCCAGCTCTAAACAAATGGGTTTTTAAATTTGACTTAAAAGAACTCAGGCCAAAAAAAGCCACAAAGTACAAAATAGAAGATACTATGACATAAAAAAATATTGTAAACATTTTTTAAACTACATTTAAATTTAAGCAGATTTTGATTCTGATTCTGAGAGATTGTCTCCTTTTAAGAAAACCCAACATAATAACTTCAATTACATTTGGGCTCCAATGATTAGATTGATCACTTAGTGCTGTAGAGGTCTGGGTTTTACCACCTCTGCATTGGGGGCCTGCAGGGCATGAAAATAATGGGCTTGGCGTTTTTGTGATGCCTATTGGTGGCAGTGGGCAGTGGTTCTATGATAGAGGTCTCAATAGTGGGGTTATATAGCATATATGGACTGTTTTGTGCTCTTAACTGGTCTTCTGTTGCTTCTGGATGGTGTGGGCAATATATCAAATATCTTTGATATCTTTATCTTATGCTTTTTGCATTCTTGTCTTAACTTTATTAATAAAATCAATGTTTTTTTTACTTCATTCCTTGTCAAAGAAGAAAGATGAAAAACGATTTTTTCTTTTCAAGTACTGCCTATACTCTGTGTCATGCACATGCACTTATGCACATGGCTCTGGACAAAGTATGTAGTTAGTATCATCACTGTCTTATTAAAACTAATTATACATACAGAAATTTTTTCATGCATGCAAGTTACCTGATCATCTTGGGATGAAAGTTAATGCTCTATGCTAGAGGTAGGCAAGGCTCTTGCGTGCATCCCTTCTTCATCACACCTGAAACAAATAAATGGTTAATGGCCAGGCCTCTGCTAAACTTACTAATATCGATTATAAGGAAGTAATTTGCCCTTTTGTTTCAGGAGTTTTGATGCAGGGATGCATGCAAAAGCTGCAGGACGGTAGGATGGGAGGACCGACGTTGCTTTACTGTATGCCAGTGGTTCCAAACCTGTTCCCTGTATGTTTTAAGTGTTTCCTTGTTTCATCAAACCAGAAAAGGATGGATAAATAACAGGACTCCTGCCGCACCATATTGCAGATGAGAATCAGGTGTGCTGAACAGGACCGTATTCACAACATGCAGGACAGCGGTCCTTGAGGACCAGGGTTTGGAACCCCTGCTATGTACAGTTTAAATGTACCTAAAAGTGGTAAAATAAATGTTATATTTACTTTAAAGCCATGTCAGCTATTGAACATACTCAAGTTACGTACTCTTCATCTGCGCAAAGAAAGGATTTGTGGACTGTTTGATGATATTAGGTCACTGCTATCTGCTGTGCACATATTTGTTGCAAAGACGCAGTGTCCATGTTTTCATGAACTTGAGTCATTCATGCTACAAGCTTTTTGTAAAAAAAAATCTTTGGCATCTTTGCATAGCTGGGAGTCGCCTTACAGTTCTATGGTGTCACATTTTTAGAAAGGCAGTGCTGGATAAGCAGTTTATGCCCCACAGAAATGATAGAGATCAAGGACTTGTTTTCTTTCCTTAATAAACATAAGGATCATCACTTCTTTTCAAGGAGGAACAACGTATTTGTTATAACCTGTATTTCTGCACCAAAATAACTTAAAATAACAAAACAATTTTACCTGTCAAAATATTCATCACTCAAATATCATTACTTGGCATTATCTCTACTAAAACTCCCATGGTTTCATCAGTTTTCCTCAAGGTTTCCATCTCCCCTTTTAGCAGCTTCAGAGCCACTGGAGTGTGTGCTGTAATCATAGCCTAATGACAGATTATCTCTCGAATACTAAATGACTTTAATCCTGTTTTAATGACAGATAATACCACCACACTCCAACTGTGCTTTATGTGTTCTGCATGCTGATTGTATTTTCACCACTTTCCTTGACTGTTTAAAGGTTTGTGACTCACTGGTTGAGGTGATTCATTGTACTCCCAGTCTGAGTAATAAAGAGTTGGATGTCAGTTTATTCCCAAGATGGATCAGACAGTCCTGTCCTGACACAAAATTTACAGCAGTAACAATGATAGATATGATTCATTTTTTGTCCAGTTTTGCTGCAAATAAACTCAGTGCTAATGTCTTTTTTTTCTGCCTAATAACAGATGGTGTCTGAGGTTGGTCTGGTTGGTCATCTACATGCTCACTGTGGCAGCACAAAGTTTTATTATTAAGCTGCTTTAGGCTGCAAGGACCTAATATGAGTTGCAGTAAATTATTGAGATGTTGGAGGCTGAATGGCAAAGTCAGAGGTGTTATTACTCACTCACTGAAGGCTATTGGGTGCCTTTAGAAAGAGTTGGTTATTTAAGCTGCCGAGGCTCCCGGGGAATATTAGGACGGCTTGATTAAATCTCGCTGCTCCTGAAGTATCCCTCATCTGCTCCGAGATTAATCTGGTAAATGCTGAGGGTGGAAAGTGTAAATCTGAACTCATTTTGAGTGTTTCAGAGGCCCGTCTTGTGGGAATTTATGGTTTTTCGGTACGCGGGCCAGGAGGAACAATACCACAGCTATTTCTTGTTAATATGTGTTGAAGTTTCCTTTTGAACCCCTGGGCTGTTTATGATTCACGAGAGGACAGCACAGAGAAAACGGAAAGTAACTGAGAATAAATCCCCTTTATATTTTTCCTTTAGTTTCATTAATGGAAATGAAACAAAGCCAACGGCACCCATCAATGGCATCTAGTAAGCTTAAAGTTGCAGGCCAAATGAGAAGTTGATTGTGGATTTATGAAGCCCAAAATCTACATGAGTGCAATCCATTCATGTGATACAAGTATTGCCTCAAATGGCATGTTTGTTTAAGACAGACCCCAGAATAAATCCAGCTCCCACCAAAACAACAAAGCCATTTATCAAACACAGTTGTAGTCATCGAAGATGAGTTGTTGTCGCCTCAGATAGCAGCTTTCATGTGTGCAGGTCACCATACTTCATCACTGGGGGTGGCGAGAGCCTCAAACCCTAAATGGATTTCACACCCAGAACTCTATTTGAAGCAGCTCATATATTAGTAATGACTTATAATTTGGGGACATTAAACTTACCAACTGAAACGGCATTAGTCACCAAGGTCACCATTCTCTTTTATTCTCTATTACAGTGACAAATTGTCTTTGATGGATTGTAACACATTGAAACATAACAAGTCATTCAAGTGAATGAAAAATGATCACTCTGAATGAAACAATGCAAACAAATTAAAAGAGAATGAAATAGTTTATTATGGTAATAGAAGCTTGTATAACAACTATTTCAAGCCGAGTTAATATCTTGCTACTTTTTTGTTGGTTTTCTGTTTCAGTTTATTTTGATAGCGGAATAGTAGACCCCCATACAAAATAAGAGAAACACTCATAATCAATCATGTGTTTCGATATATTTCTGTCCTCATAAAGATTGATGTTGGGTAAATGTATATGATTCAGTTTACAAGTAGCTTGCAAGTCCAAAACAAGCTCCAGAGGATACAGTCCAATAAGTGGAGCAATAGTTTTATTAGATAGTGTCCACAGTCTTCAACAGTCACAAAGGTGTCCAAATAATGCATTTTAGATGCATTAGACTGTGTTACTGGCACTCAGTTGTTTGAAAGGGGTTATAATGGAGTGTGTCATATGAGATGAGGTCATCCTGGTTTCAACCCGAAACATTATTACGAAATGATCATGATTAAAGAATAAAGTACTAACATCTACAGACAGTCTAACTGACTGTCTGGAGCAAAGGAGAATGCAATGTGTCACCTTAGAAAGAGGGATAGAGAGGAGAAGTGAAATCCTAATGAAGAAATTGGTCAGAGGAACATCATGCCTGCCTGAAACAATCACTGTGATCATGAAGGAAAGAGACGTTTTCATGCCCCATAGCTGTAGTAACAAACAGGAGCAACATGTTAACTCTCTCTGTTCATGTGAAGAAAGGTAAGAACATTCATCAAAACAGCACATCATTAAATAATGCAAAGGTGGCAGAAAAAGGTGGCTTGTTCCCTTCAGGTTGGAGGAGAGTTTCTGTCTCAAGTGGAGCAGTTCAAGTATCTTGAGGTCTTGCTCAAGAGTGATGGGAGAATGGATGGGGGAATCTTAAGATTGATTGATGTGGCTCTTGCTATAATGTGGACTCTGCAGCGGTCTGTTGTGGTAAGGAGAAAGCTGAAGGAAAAGACAAAGCTTTCAATTTACTGGTTGGTCAACATTCCTGCCCTCACTTATGTTCATGAAATCTGGATCATGACTGAAAGAACGAGATCTTAGATAAAAGTGTGCGTGAGTGAGTTTCTCTGTGGAGTGTCTTTGCACTCCTTTAGAGAAAGTGAGGTTCTCAGTCATTTAGAAGTGGCTCAGCATAGAGCCGCTTCTCCTCCACATCAAAAGGGGTCAGCTGAGGTGGCTGAGACATCTTTGTTCGTAGTCCCCTGGACGCCTCTCTCAGGAGGTGTTCTAGGCAGGTCCCACTGGGGGGAGGCTGAGGGGACGACCCAGGAGATGTTGGAGGGACTGTGTCTCTAGGCTGGCCTGGGAACGCCTCTGGCCTCTCCAAGAGGAGCCAGAGGAGGTGTCTAGGGAAGTCTGGAAGTCTCTGCTCAGAGAGGTGCTCCTGCGACCTGGTTTCTGATAAAGAGGAAGACGACAAGTACGAGTATGAGCAGTCATCAGCCACATGCAGGTTAGGATAACCTGGTTTCATCATTTCTTGTGACCTTACAGATCTCTTTTTTTTGCTTGAGAAAAAGATGTTCTGAACATTAACTTTCAACCAAATGTAGAAAAAATGAGCAGGTAATGTCAATGACAAACTCTTTTTTGCGATGTAACACAGTAGAGGGAGTTTTAACTGGATTTTAGAAACAGCAAGATGGACAACACAATAAAACAAAGACATAAACCTAATTTTATTAGTTTCCCCGAGGTTATGTTAATGAGTGGTTCTAGACAGAGACCAACAGGGGCCAATGCCCCTATAGAACTACCTTTGGCCCCTGTTATGGACCCGATACTAAAAATGCAATAATAAATTAATTTCTTAGAATGAAACCGTAAGAGATTGATCACTTGAACTACTTTACCAATTATTTGAATATTAAGTTGTTATTTAGCTTGAGCCACTTTGAGAAAGGATCACAGTTTTCATCTGCTATGCACATGGCTTTTTTGCTTACCTAAAGTAGAAAATGATGTGCTTTCAATGCCAAATGTCACGATTTTGTTTTGTTCATAAAGGCTTTTTAAATTTTTCTTTCTCATCCAGAGCTTTTTTTGCCTTGGGAGACCCTACCAGGGGCATTTGAGGCCCTGACAACACAGACTCTGGGATCCCTGTGTGTGTACATAGCAATGTTATTTGCACCTCCAGTGTTATCCCATTATTTCAATGTTTCTATATGAAATAACAGCAAATTGAGCAATAATATAGAGAACTTCATAACTCTGATCTAAAAACTGGAAACTTAACAGCATAAATCAGTGTGAAGGATTTCTCCAGTCCGAGTGGCTGAGTTGTAAAGGTTTAGCTTTTTTTTTATTCAATGTTTCAAACTATCTTTTGAATATTACTAGAAACCAGGATGTTTTATTAATAACCAGACTTACAACCATTTATCCTACTTCTAGCTTCTGCCTGAACTCTGTTCTAATACATAGTCAACTGATTCAAGTCTGGAAATTCAGTTCAACATCTGTTTTTTATTTATTAACTTTTTGTTGCATAGAATATGAAAATAGTTTTCGAAGCTGCTTTACTTGGAGGGTTGGAGCAGCTGGTGTGTCTTCATCACTTTATGTGCTGGCCCAGGCTTGATGCTGTCCCTCCTCCTACACATGCAGATAGATGCTGATCACACTATGATTTTCTGTTGTGTAATTTTCCTGAACCAAGTGACCATGGCTCTCCAGCGACTGCTAATGAGGAGAAGTAAAGCGAGTCAGTTTGTGTAGCAGAGAAGGACAGACGGAGCCAGTGGTCATTAAAATCAGAGGAAAGGGACTAGAATTTAACAGAAAAGGGAAACATAACGTTTGAGCTGAGCAGTGAAGTGAAAAAGAACACGACCAGGGGAAGGAATGGCCAAAAAAGAAAAATGGACAGGAAACAGAGTAATATGAAGTATTAGAGCTTAAACCTCAGGGGTAAGAGTCTGCAGGCTGTTTAGCTGTACTACTCCCTCTGCGTTGCTTACAGATTGACATTTGTTTCTGCCAACCCTGTATAGCAGCCACAATTTGCTCTAAAGATGCACTGCCTCTCATCCTCGAGATGATTTGCTTTAATTAGATGAAGGACGAGGATGCCAGAGTATAGCAGATATGATGAAGACAAGCAGAAAGAGGCTGAGAGTAAGTGAAGAGGAACCAGGTGAGGAAAGAGGATTAGGCTGAGGCTGCAGAAGAAGAGGAAAATGGGAAGATAAGGCGCCGTGTCTAGCTAATAGTTCCCCATGTCTTTTTCCGTCTTGTGACACTCTACAATTTCACCCCTGCTGACTTTTAAGGTAGAAAGAATTTGTATGTTCCTGTTTATCGTTTAGTTTTGCAGAGCTACAGCAGAAGCAGGAATTTTGCAAAGTGGCTGTGCTATAAATACCAGACAAGTGAATGTTGAAAAAGAGCAGCTTTTACTCCAAATGGCTTAATCTCTAATATTCTTGTCACAACTACGTAGGTATGAAGTTTTCTTTGATGCCAAATGATTAAAAAAACATGCATGCATTACTCATGTCCTTTCTGAGGACATTAACATAAGTAATGCAACAATATTCAACCCCCTTCTCCCAAGATTACAATCAAATCTTTGCAGAATCCTACTTCTAGGAAGTACGGTGGATACAAATAAAAGTTTTAAAATTGACATCCATCTGCATTCAGCTCCTCTGATTTTGGTACTCCATTATAAAATGCAGTGAAACCAGTTACCTTTAGCAGTATCCTGATCTGTTAATTCAGTCAGCCTTGTGTGTATTTTAATCTCACTATAACTGCAGCTATCTTGAAGGTTACAGGGTTCTTGCTAATGTATTTTAGCGTAGCCAGCTATTGCGCTCTTAAAAGTCGCTGTCACACTGAACATCGGGCCAATATGCTCATTTTTTATAAGCGTAACGGCACTTTGGCATCTGGGCTTCCTCCCCAGTGCATTTCTCACAGATGCTTGTTACACTGAAACTTTTAAAATTACCCTGATTTTTAATGAGCTCAATGGCTGTGAAAACTGTGTTTTTAAACATATTTAACTCTTTGCTTGCAGACATGAGGGAAACACTGTTAAAATATGAACTCTGTGCCATTCAGACTGTCATTGGCTCTGCTCCCCAAGGTAGGTGAATAGGCTCCAGCCTCCAAGACCTCATAGAAAAAATTAATAAATAAAATTGCTACACTCATACAAATTCCCAATGAGAACCTTGGGTAGTAATAGATCAATGAAAAAAAAGTCATAATGAAGACCAAGGAGCACACAAAAAGATCGGGGAGAAGGTTGTGGCAACATTTTTATCAGGATTAGGTTATGGGATCTTTAAACAGTTGAGATCTTATACTCCACTGAAACATCTAACTGTAAACCCACCGAGGCATGACCTCCAAATCAAACGGGCAGGCCCCGCAAAGAGACTGTGTTTCAGAGGAGAACCCGAGACACCGGTGGTATCTGGGGTGACTGCAGAGATCCAACACTAGGTAGGAAGATGGATCAGTGGTTTATAAGTTAAGGCGGAGTTATGCCTGATGCATGTATGTTCTTTGGGTAAATGATGCGCAGAAACAGCATTAGTAGCTTTTATACTTTGTGCGGCTTTTTACCCCAGTACCCAAAAATCTGGCTGACTCTTGGTGGGAGTGTAGGGCACAGACCGCAAGCTTAAAAATACCCACTTCATGCAGAAGTAGAAAACCCTTTTATTTATCTTATATTCATAGACTCTTTGTGAAAGTATTTTTTCTAAGAGTTGTTTATAAACTATTGATCACAGTAATATTTATAAGCAAAATTCCAATATGTCCGAAGATGTTTATATTTGTGAAACCTGGCCACTAGGAGCTTTTGCTTATCTTCCATTTTTTCCTTGCAGAGCAGTTCACATAGTTACAAAGTTTTATAGGTGTGTGGTGGGGAAAATCAGGCTACACAGACTGTACACTTTGGGGGGTGGATGCTAAGATGGCATCATTTTGCCACATGGACCTTCCCAACCTGTCAAGATTAAGCCAGGCTTTAGTTTTACACTCCACAGTGAAGACTAGAGATTGGCTAATACAATGACCCACCTATATCTTTGGCCAATATATACATTGTTTTTCATGTATCAGAATTAATTACAACTCCCTTAATTTACTATCCATTCTAAATATTTTTTGGATTGGTAAATAAATGTTTATTTAATGTTTAAACTGAGACTTGTTTAATGATGTGTCATCATTGTGTTATTTTCATTATATAAATAGAGGAAGAAAAAGAAATTGAGGGTTAAAAAATCTGCAGCCCTGCAAATTGACAGCAAATATCTGGGGTCTGTAATTTAGATTTAAAAATAATCTATATTGGCATTGGCTTTAAATACAAACTGTGTCAGCCAATGTAGTTAACTAGTTCAAACCCAATAAGTAAATTATGTTTTTAAAGAAAGCCATAAGAGATCCAATTAACAGTTTACCGCAATTCTTTTAGGGAGAAACAGCATATGGGAAAAAAGTGCTGTCTAGAAAACCCTGGGCAGAAAAATAACACTGCATATCACCCTGATTCAAGCATCCTCATATAAAAACATGGTAACAGTAGAATAATGCTATGGGATACTTTTTTTTAAAAAAGGAGGAAAGAAACTGATCAGCATTATTCAATGTAGCTAAATAACAGACAACTAAGCTGACACATTGCAATAAATTTAAACTACCATGCTAACTTGTTTTGACTTTAGAAGGGTCTAGTCAAATTCAAACCCTCAGTCCAATCTATTCATTGTATAAATGTTTTAATATTGTGGTTAGAACTTAACTTACAGAAGCAGAAACAAATAATAAGTAATTCT
Source organism: Jordanella pulchra (assembly GCA_034780135.1). Taxonomy (NCBI): domain Eukaryota; kingdom Metazoa; phylum Chordata; class Actinopteri; order Cyprinodontiformes; family Cyprinodontidae; genus Jordanella; species Jordanella pulchra. The sequence continues at coordinate 16,308 of JAUZNJ010049354.1, forward strand.
TAAACAACACTAAAAGAAAACGTCTTCAAATAATAAAATACATGTTGCCCAAGTAAACATTTAGGTTTCATGTATGCAGAAAGACAGCATGATGTTCTAAAAGACCCACTCTGTTTACATCATGCAGATTTGAGGAGAAATTTTTATCATGGCTCAGGCCATGATAAAAAGGCCAGGGATGTGACACAATATGGAACTGATCCTCTCTTCTATTGTTGGATAATGTTGCAATTTAATTATCTAAGGAGTAAATTGTATGAGTTAGATTTATAATGTGGTTGCTGCTACCAATAAAACTGAAAAAGTATCTGAAATCGCACCTAAAATAAAAATAATATCTTTAAAACTCAAATAAATGAACTCTGTAACAAGTCTTATCATAATTTTGATAGGATGCTTTGATAATTGCAAATTGCTCAGATGTGATGAGGTGTCTGAAAGTTATTTGACCCAGTACAAACATAAAATGTTAAAACACTGACAAAAATAGACAGAATCCCTGCAAAATAACGAAACATTTCTTTCTTGAAATATATGAGTTTGGGATTTCTTATAACAACCTGAGATTATATGTAGCTGCTACTACAACTTTTTTTGTGTTTAATGTCATGATTTGCTGTATTTCTTTCATCTTACTTCAAAAATCTTTTCACAGCACCCATCACATAGCTGCGGGAGGTTCAGGTCCTGATCAGTAACATTGCAACAATGTGATAAATTCTCACCCCTGCAACCAAACACCAAAAAAAATTCAATTCCTGTATGGAGCATTATTATCAGTTTAAAGATAAAACACTCTGAGCTTCAACGGGAGATTAAATTTTAGCAAGGCAGAGAACAAATGTGTGTAATACTGGTCTGGAGCGATGCCATGTGCAATCCTCTACTCCTTAACCTCCAGCAACACCATCAGGAAAGAGATTGTCTTCAAGAGGAACACCAGTAAAACTTTAGTACAAAGGCTTCCATTTATCACCTTATGATTTTACTAGATTAAAAGATGTTGTGTTTTCATGTTAAATATAAGGACATTTATTTCCCTGGGTTGTGTTGACATTTGAAATTGTATCTTATTGATTCTGTTCAAAGCAAGTTCTATAAAGCTTTAATAGGAAAAAAAGTATTTTAACACCCTAAACCTACAATTTTACAAATTTATAACGTTTTAAGCTTTGAAGTGATAATTGTTAGATTTAAAGCATGACTAATGAAATGTAGAGAAAAAAGACAGTCTAGATATAGAAACCACGGAAGGAGAAGGGGCAAAAAGGCAAGCCTAATTATTTGAAACAAAATGGCAATTTTTAAAAAGAATTTAAAAGATCACATTTCTTCAAGAAAGTTAGAAATAAAATAATTAAATAGAACAGGTACAAGATATCTAATGTTTTTGACAGCATGAGAAATCTGAAGAAATGAAAAGGCCTGCAAGAACAGACCAGAACATTAGTTAAAAGTTTGGAGACAAAATGAAGCAGAATAGGTCGTCCTTTCTGAAAGTTAAGCATTATTATATACAATTAAAGTCTTCCCTGTCAAATATGCTACCATATAACAAAGAGTGACAATCATTCTTTCTGAATGTGTCATTCTTACTGACTCACATTACGCTTTTACAAGGAGAAAAAAGCAAACCAAGGTAAAAAAAAAAAAAAAGAAAGAAAAAAAAAAAGATGCATTGCCTGAATACAGTCTGTCCATAACTTCTAGGTTTGTGGTTGAGCTGTTGCTCCTCCAAATCAGAAGGAATTAGCTGAGGTGGTTCCTCTAATTAAATCTCTTCTGGTTGCCTCTCTTTCTAGAGATTTTCTATGTAAATTAAACTGGCAAGAGAGACAATAACAAAGCATATAAGTGTAGATGCGAAATTCATTAATATACATACAGAACCACAAACAAAGTCTAACATCCAGAAAGTAAGTAAAAAATAAGGTGAAGGTTAAATATAGGAAAACCCTGGTCCAATAAGAATAATTGACTGTCCTAAACACAGTCAAAGGTACAAATCCAGAGAGGCCTTTATATTCAAGAATATTCAAGAAAGAACAAATGATGAGAGAGATCCAACATGCTGACAGGAGTTGAGACAAACTAGCTAAGAGCAGGAGAAACCTGGCAACTTAGATATCCCTCAGCACAGCAATCCGGATGGTTTCTGATGAGTTGACCTACACAGACACAGTACTATATGTCCCTTCTAGGATGCCTTGGAATCATCCAGAATAAGATCTAAAGTGTTTCAGAGGTGGGGGGTGTCAGGACCCTTTTGGATTGATGAATCTCAGATAAATCAGCTAAAAATAATGTGTTAGGATCGCTGCATCATTCTAAAGGAGACTAACAGAGGACAAACTCTGGACTCCCACATTTTGAAAAATCTTTTAAACTTATGTGTTCTTCTTGAGGATAAATCCAGCTGCTTAAATGTTGTCCCTAGTGAGACTTGTCCTCTCCCTCACTCCTGACAGAAAATCTAAAATTTAAAAGAAGATTGTGAAGCTTGATATGGCATAACGCAGCCTTTAGATTTCTTAAACCAAGTCAGGATTTTAACCCTATTTCCTGCCCAGTAATTGTGTGTGAAGGCTTACATTTTAGCTCAAAAGGTCTGCTTCCCTACTAGTCACCATTAGTTTTTGAAAATCCAAGAATTCCTCTGTGAATCAAAGATATTTCAGCCCCCGGGCGAGCTGAGCTGGGATTGTTAGAGAGGCACAGGAAGGTGGGGAGCATCAAATTATCTGCAGAGTTTTTTAAGGAGCACTTATCTTTTAATGCTTCCTGTGGGAGGATGGCTGCAGAGATGAATTCAGCTGATGCCGCTGCTGCTTCAGCTGCTGTTGTGGTTCAGCAGAGAGGTCTGGAAAGTGTGCACACAAACACACATGAGGGCATAAACCATGATTCATCCACACCCTCTGTCAGTCACAACATCCCATTTTTCTTCTGCAGAGCTAAAACCAAGTATTTCTTATGAGTGTCAGTGCTGTGGGGGTTTCTGGTCTCTTTGGAGGAAACTGATCTAGAAACTCCTCTACGGTTTACAGGAAACATCTTTCCTCTTATCTTAACAAGAGTTTCAGCACAGGCAACTTTCCAAGTCTCCAATCTGCTCCTGTTAATAGATGTGTGCTGCTGCTGCTAATATTTCAAAAAAGGCTAATAGACATAATGCAGCCATGTTTCATTGTTGTTTCTTTTATAGCAGAGAAAATTGGACTCTAACCTCTTTGGGTGACAGTCTGACAAATTGTTCTTTGCTGCTCACTGAACTGTGACAATATTTTGATCATTAATGCACATGTCATGGACCAAATTTCAAGGACATTATTGAAATGACAGGATGCTGTCTGGTAGAATAAAAAGCACAATCTGGGTCAAAGGTTTTACATCTCATGTGCTAATTTCAACTTGGAGCCCAAATTCACTTCCAACGAGTCACCATCATGTTGTCAGGGTTGCTTTGCATCAAGCTGTAGCTGATTAAGCAGATAAACAAGCAGTTTTTTTTCATACTTCATTATAAAAGATTTCTTTTTAGGCAAACAAATATCCTAATGATAATATGATAATATTCTATAGCCCAATCCAACAAGGGAGAATTTGATCCTGACAGACGTTTCTCTTTTGCTCCATCTTTCTCATACCTCATCCAAAATTGTTAGGCTATCCTGAGGCATTTTCTATATATACGCTGCTATATGTTTAGGCTGCTGGAAGACATAGGGACCACTTTTCATCATTCCGCTTCATTCTATCTCTATTCTCCCTTTCTCTAGTATTTGTAAGTTATACCCAACTTTGTGTTCTCTCTGCTTTATCATGTCACAGTTGCTTCATCTGTTCTGCTCCTGTTTGACTGGGAAAATTTACATTCTAGGTTGTAGTAAATTCAATACGTAATTTACTGCAGCTGACTTTTTTTGTGTTTGAAATGGTTATTTCAAGAGGTCTTAATGACTCTGTCCCTCACATCGGGGTGACTGCAGTAGAAGATATTCCGTAAGAGAATGAGCCATGAGATGTTTATTATGAAGCCCTGTAGTCATTTGCACTTTGGACTTTTTACTTTTAATTTTATATTCTATTGGAGCTTTTTTAAATGAGTCATAACCTGGTATTCTACATATACAATCATCTGGAAATGATCTTTGAATTAATGTTTAATTATTTTTTAGGAAAACTAAATTTTAAACATAACTGACCCCTTTTCAAACCCTTTTTTCTTGTGCAGCTGTGCACAAGAATTTGACTTGGTGTAAGGGCTTCGATTTGGATGTAGCATTCACAACATTCGCAGTTTTCTATGGTTTCTAGTACCATTCACGGTCTCTTACACAATAGGTAAAAAGATATACAATCAGCAACACTTATCGACTGCCTGCAGGTGAGACCCTGATTGATGGAATTGCCATTTTTGGGTAAAATGGAGACTGTTTGGTTGAAATCAAGGCGGGTTCATGTTAGCACCCTTCCTTGAATGATATAATTCAAGGTGGAGAAGAAAAATGATGCTCTATAGAGAGTGCATTTCTTTGGGCTTTTCTGGCTTGATCAGAAAGCACGCAAGAAAGAAGTATATACACCCTTATTATGTTATCAAACTTTGACCCCATACAGAATGTCACTTGGCCGGCTCATAATTTTGCACTCCTGACCTGGTCTTATCTAGAGGTCTTTAAATTTAAAGTGAATCCTTGGTGTTGCTGTGTCAGATCATACTAAGACATTCAGCTGGACACAACGTTTTGAAGAGATACAAAATCGTGTCTAAAACTATAACTAGATTCAGTTTAAGTCACAATATTTTGACTTTCCCTCTATTTCAAATTTGTATTTGTAACGCTAATTGAGGCTAGGCGCCTGACTACGGCCACTTAGGTTGATAAGCCAATCAGAAGGATTCAACCGAGGAGCCCGTGTGCGAATAAATACCATTAGACAAAAAGTAAAGTTAAGTTATTGTATTCGAATGTATATTTTTTTCATATATTTAGACAGGTATTGAATAATAATAATAATGTTTTCTTATAAATGTAAACAATAAATATAACAACAAAAAACAACAACAAACAAATAAAACCTGATTAGATTCAAGAGTTTTTCTTTCTCATTCAAGTCTGCGCTCTTTGTAACGTGATTAGTGTTTCACCGACCAATAGTCCAACTGGTTTTAGTCCATAATCCAAGGAAAGGAAAAGGAGGAGGAAAAAAATAAAGGTCCGGGAAAAATGAGGTAGTTCAGTTCAGATACATCCTACCGCATTCAGCGGTGACCCGGTGGTAGCTCGCCATCCTGACGTGGAAACAGTGGGGGGCAAAAAAAAAAACTGACCTGAACAAGGTCATACATAAAACAAAGATTAACATTTAACCAGAGTTAAACTACTATTCAGCAACTAAACACTCAGAAAAATACATAGCTATATTCAAAGTAATATTTGTCAGGAATCATTCAAATAAGGTCAAATTAATCACATTAGACAAACTATCAAGGCAAAAATCAGACAAGTTATCAAAGTGCACTTTTTAAATTCTATTCAATTTTAATTGACACTAAAGTCAATTAAACTTAATTTACTCAAATAATATTTCTATCAACATTTAATTGGTTTCAGGATTTGTTGCGCAACTTCGGAGAAACCAATCAACTGAAAATTCTGTTGGCCGTTCACAAAATCAAATGAAAAATAACTAAAAATATCCCTAACAGACACAATCAAGGGCTCATTTAACCCTTTAAGGGCATATCTTTAATTCGGCCACACAATTAACAAAAAAAGAATGGTATTTAGTCTATAAAACCATTTTAAAATGCCAATACATAAGTAGTAAGTGGGCGTGTCGCCACAGAGTTTGTACTTCAAAAAACAAAGAACAAAAGACGGAATCAACAACTCACCGTTGAGTGATCCTCATAACACACCCAATTTAGTGCTTCGGCTGTGCTAATCTGGGTTGATTTAGCTGTATTCTTTCGGTAAAATGCCAAACACATGCAGCCGGCCACAGCGACAGCAGCAACCGTCATGTAGAGGATCCAACCGCAAACTTAAAGTGTGCTGCTTGACCCGCAAAAATAAAATATGTTCGGATTGTTTTGTACAGCTTACATATTCAAATTTCTTTCCCAATTATTTTATGCCCTCGTGTGACTTTCTAGTTAACATGTAATTCCCTCATGGCTAGAATCTAGGATGAAAGTATGCCTTTAACGTTAAAAATGTCTTTGGAATTGCAAAATCCCCATGGAGGGAGTGAGGATACTTTCAATATCATATCAGTGAGTAGAAAAGAGGTGACACAAGACCAAATTATCTTTGGACTTTGCAACTGAAGAAAAGATTACAAACTGAGTGTTCCTCGTGTTCCTTAGGTGAGGATTGTGGTTCTATATCAAAGTGGTGGAGCCTCTAGTCGTAACACTGAGCATTTTGTATTTTACTGGAGCAGATTAATGAACTCAAAGAAGCTGCATCAAAGGTTAAACCATTTACAACCATCATCCACAGTCTTGTCGGCTTTGTAGGATAACTACATTGGATTCAGAAGTGGATGACTTAAAGTGGGTAAGCACAGGGCACTCAAAGGACTTCATTACCACAGAGGTCAGGGTGATGGATGTGTAGTCATTTCATCTTAAGGACCTTTGTTTATGTGTATTGATTGCTTTTATTTTTATATTTTACTAGATTCTATAAGTCTATGAGTGAGTCTATGATTGCCTTGTACAATTGACTTGTTAGACATACTTGACTTGACATATAATTAAATCAATTAAATTATTAAACATTTTATCCTAAATGATTAGAAAAATGTCCAACATCTGAAAGACTGATGCCAGCCACAGCACAACTGATTCTGATGATTGCAGTTCAGCAAAAGCCTTTTAATCAGCTATCAGTGGAAATGAAGGGGAACCTCTAAAACCTGCAGGACAGTGGATCCCGAGGGCTGACATTGTGCAGCCCTGGACTAATGTTTCCTGAGTGAAATTGACTTTTACTTTCACACTGGCACTTAGTCTTATTGTCATTACAGTAAGAAATAGAAGTAGATATAGGTTTCCCTGTCAAATATGCACAAATAAAAACCTTAAAAGTTGTTATGAAATTATTTACAGAAAAACTTTATGCTTGACTATGCACGCTTAGTAGCAACATTTTTTAGATAAAAAAATTGTTTTATTATACAGACTGTGAGGGATATGCATTAAAAAAAATCACACATGTCTAGAGTGGAAAACCTCTCCTGTTGTAGTTGCCAGTTGACTATTATCCCTTTTATTTGTATATGACTTGAATTTTGGTTAATAATTAAGTCAAAAGTAAATACAAAAAATGTGGCAGGCAGGAAAACATTACTCTCATGTGGCACTATGCAGATGCTCTGTCTACACCAAGGTATGTATGTTTTGAATACAGTTTTGCAAATTACACTTGAGGTAACCTACCTAAGTCTGTATAAAAATTACAAACGACACTGAAAAACTTAGTTTGACATTTGCATTTTTTCAGCTCAGTCAATGAATTTACGAGCAAGAAAGCTCTGCACTGGGCTCTCGGTCAGTCAGGAAGAATCTTTTGGTTATACTAGACTTGTTTTTTTTATGTTAAAAACAGTTTTCAGTGTTTTCACCCTGGGTAGGCTGCCAGTCCATCACAGGATGACAGAGAGACACAAAACACTACGCATGCACATCTATGCTTGTTTTCATGACTTAAGGGGACATTTCATTGACTTATATTACTTTTATATGACCTATCACACCCTAACCCTAACCATTATCAACACATGCCTAACCCTAACTGTGCCACCTGATGTTAATATATTTGAATGTATTTTGATTAAAACTTCTGCAAGTTATAAGTAATTATATATGTATTCTATATCTATAAGGTATGTTTAACATATTTCAACATTTTCTGTATAAAGACTGTAAAACGTGGTCTTCTGTTAGCTTTTTTATTTCTGCTTTTACTCTTACACAAAATATTCACTGGTGGGATTGTGCTATCTCTTGTATGGCACTAAAGGAAGCAACACAGTGTCAAGCCTATGTTACTTTAAACTTTTGATGGGTGACAGCCACTGCTCACAGACCAGGGGGCCCAATTTGTTTAGTTTTTTTGCTAGGGTCTGTTAATAAGTGATGAAAAAGTTCCAAAAAACAAAACCTTGTTTTTATTGGAATTAAGAACATATAACCTAAATCTACAAAAATGTCTTTTATTTGCAGATAACACCCAGCTTGTCCCTCTGCTTACGGACACTTTATGTAGATCCATCCATCCATTTTCTTTGCACCCTTGTCCCTAATGGGGTCGGGAGTGTTGCTGGTGCCTATCTCCAGCTGCGTTTCAGGCGAGAAGCGGGGTACACCCTGGACAGGTCACCAGTCTGTCACAGGGCAACATAGAGACACACAGGACAAACAACCATGCACACACACACTCACACCTAGGAGTGGAGACCAATTGACCTAACAGTCATATTTTTGGACTGTGGGAGGAAGCCGGAGAACCCGGAGAGACGCATGCACGGGGAGAACATGCAAACTGCATGCAGAAAGACCCCGGACCTTGAATTGAACCCAGGACCTTCTTGCTGCAAGGCAACAGCTCTACCAGCTGCGCCACCGTACAGCCCCTTTATGTAGATATTAGACATAATGTTATTCATTAAACAAGACAAACTTCATCCTCCGTGTTAAAATGTTGTTGCATTGTATTTGAAATCTTGAAATCTTGCTTCCAACAGTTAGTAGTGATAGATACAGTTTCTTGAAAATACACATTCAGACAGAAAATGCCAAACCTTTTCACTACTGCTGTTTAATGAGCTTACAAGTATTTGCTGTAAATTAAAACTGATCTCAGAAAAAAAAATATCCAATGCATAGTCTCCACTAAATAAATGAGGCAGCTAGTACACTTAACAACACAGGATCTGGTCTTACATTGCAATATAAGCATCACATTGATGGCTGCAGACCCTTTACAAACACGCCATGCTGCCCCTAGAGCTCATTTGCATAAAAATAGTTTGTAGTATAAGCTTTTCTGGTGCTGCATTGCAGTTTTCCATTTTATGAATCCCCAGCATCCAATTTCGTGTTTCCTTTCCAAAATAAATTACATTTGCAGAGGCGCATGGGTGATGTGTGCGTGTAGTTTCATTTGAATCAGGAAAAAGAAAACTGTTTTTCTTTTGTTGTTGACCTGCTACCCTCCATTAAGAGAAATTTATATCAACTACGTCAGCAGCGTTTACTTCATTAGGCTTGTGAATTAGCAAATATTTTATTTTGCATAACTCCTCATGGATTCATTGGTATGGGCTCTGCAGGGTTTCCTGTACATCTGCATATATCAGACTTCATGGTTCTCAGATTGTTTTGCATTTCTGCTGTGTTAGTTGTGTCTCCTGGCTTTTTTCAGCTCCTCTGTCAGTGACGCATGGCAGTTTAAGGATGAAGCGATGTAAGATAACCACAGAAACTAAGCTTGTTGTTGTTTTGATCATATCATTTAGTTGATGTCTGTCTCCCACTCAGACACCCACATCGTTGATCAGAGTGATGATTCTCAATAAGAAGGAGGATTTTATTTATGCTTCCAAAAGCAGCGACAGATTGGTGAATGTGTGGATTATTGAACAATATTGCATCCACAGATGGTGATGAGCACAATCTCCTTGTCATTTACCATCAGCAAAAGAAATCAGGGTGATTTAGCTGTGTTTACCTTAAGGATGCAGAACATTATGTGAGGAGCAAGTGCTTTTTTTGTTACACGAAGCCTGAAGACAAAGTGCTGAACCACTCGGTTTAGTAGCTGTCAGACGAGCAGACTGTTATCTGGCCAGAAGTGTCAGCTCTCCTGAGAAAAAACTGTCAGAGAGGAGGAGAAGGTCAGACCTGAAGTATTGAGGTTTCACAACTGAGCTAGTGCCTTGGAGCAGCAGCAAATGCCAGACAAAATTTTCTAATCTAAATGTGTGTTAGAGATAAGAATGCTCTGAAACATCAGAAAACATGTCTAGGAAGTGAGAAACCTTTTTATTTCCTGATCAATGTATATGTCCGTTCTTTTCTCTCTATGTTGTTGAATGGAAAATAACTGCATTTAAAGTAACAGCCAAGAGAGCCAAAGAGGAGTCATAGAGATCTACAACTTGGGAGTATCAATTAACAGGACAGCTATTAGCTGTACAGCCTAGAGCAAGAATAAACATTGTGTTTTCCCGTGCATTTTCCAAGGGGGCTGCCGTGCCACCAAAATGATCATGGCATTGTGATTGTGCATGTTCACAGTTAATGTTATTGGATTTATTTGTCTTCCTAGTTGTCTCAAGCTCACATCCTGAGCTATTTCTGTCCCTATGAGGTCACTCATCGACTTTCAGCTCTCTTATGAAATGGTAAACTTGACAAAAGCTAATCAAAACCACACACTTAAAATTCAATCTCTGACAGAGTCAGGTCTGCTTGCATGTGTTCCTACTATTAGACAGAGATTGCGACCTTTGAAGGTAGGGGTGAGGTTCTCATAGAGAGACTAGTTAGGATTCCTGAACTGGTAATGCTGATTTTTCAAGCCCAACCAACTAATTACATCCACCAAGGAGGGTGTACTTTTGGTTGTGTTTGTGTGTGTTTGTTTTTTGTGTCTCTCTGTACATTTGTGTACTGAATAACTTAAAAAGTTATGAACATATTTTAATGACATTTTTACCAAAGGTGAACCTCAGTTCAAGGAAAAATCCATTAAATGTTTGTGATGATCTACGTCATAATCTGGATACAGGAATTTCTGTAAAGGATTCTCTAACTGTGTAAGACAGGGATATATGTATTTAGCAATTATATGTGTTAGGTTCCTCTCTCCAAATGTTTTAAAACTTTTTCTCAAATTCTTAATTCACTCAAGCTTACGATTTGTCACCTCAGCAAAAAGATAGCCTTTTGACATTTCGTCGTCTTGAACATTGCCAGGTTGACTGATGGATGTCTGGGCAAATATTTGACTGTAGAGAGACAATACTTCCCATCAATCAGTGTCAATGAAGTTTTAGTTTGCTGCTGCATTACTTTGTGTTTCACCAGCAAAAATAACTTTTACTCAAAACTTTTTGCCTTTTCGTGGGGAAAAAGTATTTTATTTAGGTTTTTGAAAAAAATATTTGTTAAAATAATGTAATAATTGTAGTGTTTTTATCTAATGTTTGCTTAGATGATTTTTAGAAACGATAGTAATGTGTTTTTACTTTAACATGTAGTAGTAGACATACTTTTTAGCATGTGTATATTCTTGAAGGAAGGAGACCGTGAGAAGACTTAACATTCCTAATCCCATGTGCTGCAAGGTCACAGGTGTAGCAGATGTATGATATGACCACACTGAGACTTTGTTTGGACAATCACCAAAGTAGGAGACTGAGGGGGAAGCAACGGCTCCAGGATCCATATCATGAGACAAGTTTCCTGAGATTAAGGGTTATTAATGACTGTCTGGGTTCTGAGGGTTGCTAACAGGAAGGACATCTTGTGTGTACAGCTGGACCCTAAACAGAGGAGGATTTTTCATTTGAATGTATGCTTGTACATCTGTGTTGTTGAACCCCCATCCTTAGAAATGTTGTATTAGGTAACACCCCTTTTTCATTGAATAAATAAATCTGTAGACTGAGGCCATATGAACCCAGAACTCACAGAGGGAAGAGTCTGTGGTTCTCCACCTGCAGGTAAAGATAATCTTACACTCTGGTGTCTTCTTTTAATTCTTAAGCTAAATGAACCTAACAATATTGATACTCCACCACTTAATCTGTCAGGGGCCACACCAAATTTCCAGCAGTCTATGGGCGGAAGGTTGGATAGAGTCCAGACAGTTACACTCCTGCATGCAAGGAGAGAGCATGCAAACTCCATGAAGAAAGACCCTAGGCTGGGAATCAAACCCAGGACCTCTTTGCTGCAGGGGAAAAGGGCTACAAACTGTGCCACCATGCAGTTGTTCAATACTAACATTGTAACAACCTGATATTTTGCTTTTGTTAAACAATATAGAACCCATTTAATAAAAGTGAAAACCAAACTGTAAAAATGTACAATAATAAGTCATAGAAATAACAGCTGAGCTTCTTAGCAATGAGTCCCTGTGTTAGGTGAAATTAATGTTGGCTAAAATGAGTATCAGATTAATGTTATCTTGAAGGAGAAAGCCATGTTTCCATTAATAATCATGTGTCACTCAGTTCCTAAAGTAGAAAAGTAGCCCCAGACCACTATAACACCACCACCATGATGTCACTGAATATGATGCTAGTTTCCTGAAATGCTGTGTTAGTTTGAAGCCAGATGTATTGAGATGCACCTCTTTCAAAAATTTTTACTTATGGTTCAACAAGCATATTAAAATGAAATAAAAAAGTAGTAAAATGAGCAAGTAAACATGACAAAAAACAAATCAATATAATGATACAATTATAATATATGTCTGTAAGCCATCATCCAGTCTGTTCAGAGCCCATCTCCACACGAGGTGCATTCACAAGGTCTATGCAGCCCAGTTACATCATTTTTGGCTTCCATGCCCCTCTCTGCGAATTCTGTTTGGATAGAATTTTTGCTCCGTGCACCTAGGAATGTTTTTAACTAAGCAGACAGCTCCATGCAAAAAAAGATGACTAACAAGCAACAACTCCTACTGGCGAGGCTTTGCAAATGTATACATCAATCTACCGTAGCTCTATGATTTAGCTCATAAATACCACCACCATCAACAGGTTGTGAAAAAACTCTTGGACGGAACTTACTGAGAGGCTTTAAAAAATGTATAAATAGATTTTTTTTTCTACTTACTCATGTAATGTGTTGTTCTCAGCTCGTGGTTTGTGTTGTGCACGCCCCCAGTCACACAGATTATAAAAGCTGCATACATTATGACAGGCTGCCTATTTCCTACGGGAATTTTACGTGCTTCAAGTATAAACCAACCCTAAGCCTCTCACCAGTAGTTGCTGCCTTCATATGTATCCTGCAGCCTGCTACCTGTCTGTTCTGCCCATCACTAACTGGTTGAGTCATCCCCTGCCTGCTCAGGCTTGCTACAAGTCTGTCTGCAAGTATTCCATTACATTTATTACAAACTGTGTCTGTAAACCTTTTAAATGCACCATGCCCCTGGTTCCCAAAGGTTTTTTGGGGTTTTTTTCGTAACAACCACAGCTCTTACAAGATAGTGTCACACTAGCACTACCATCAGCTACATCTCCTCAGTAGGAAGAAAGGTTTTGGTTCCCTCCCAGCTCAAAGTCGCTCTCAGCAGCTAGGTAAATCACTCTCCTTGATATGTATTTTTAGACCATGTTGTGAGCTCTCTGAGAGGACTGAATCTCTGTGAATACAGACCCTGGTTTTCAAAAACTCTTGATGGTTGCAGCTGTTTTGTGGAAACTGTTAAAAAATAAACTTTGTAATTAGGTTAGCCTTTTTCTAAGTTTGGGGATTTCTTTGGCATTGCTTGTTTGTTTGACTTTCAGTTTATGATGAGAGGATAGATCAGCTGTTTTACTTTCACCTCTGGGTCTTAATGTGTGTTTCTAGTTTGCCTTTTCTTCTTTTTCCTTTAAATTTCACACATCTTCATATGCTGGACCTTTTCAAAGGCATTTTCCCTTTGCATGTGACCTTATATATTGACCATAAACACCAGAATTTTGCCATCTGCATTCTTAAAAAGACCATAAATTATCATTAATATAATTGGTTTATGACTAATAATTAAGTGAGTGAGTTCAGTAACTGGGGGTGCAGTGTAAATGCAACCAAGAACTGTTATCTACATATCATTGTTTGTTTTTTGCACAAAAAAAAGCTTTTGTTTGAGATTCATGGCTTGATATTTAGGTAGTCTCAATTCAGCATCACTAGGGTCAGTGTTTAGGTTTGTTACAGGCAAAGGCCAGCAGGTATTCAACATTTACCTCCATTTTCCTCTGAGCTGTCTGTGTTTGTGCTCCACTGGTCACACCATCAGGGCTGTCAGCTCCTAAATGCCAAATAAAACAGCTCGGTGCTTTTTAACTCCACTGCCCTCTCTCTCTCTAAATTTTACCTCTGCAAGGCTGTGCTCCTACCACATATTATCTCCTTGGGGATTACAGCACTCTAGGTTGGAGAGCCATCCTTCTTATTTCTCCTCTTTAGACCACTGTAATCCACCTGTCTTTCACAATAGGAGCTCACCACTACCTACTTTAATGACTGTCTATCAATTGAAGGCCTTTATGGATAAAAACTAAAAAGTGGAGCATCAGAGGACCACGTAGTTGGCAGAGCCGTCACAAAGTCTGTGCGAACTTTGTGGTACTAGCGGTTTACTTCTTCAGTTTTTTTTTACTTATTTTTGTTGTAAGAAATGCATTGCTTATATATAATAGTGTTCGTTTCTGTCAAGGACAAATAAAAGATCTAAAAGAAAATTCAAACAAAATAGGTGCTCTTTAATTTTTGCAATGCTATTTAGCGTCTCTGACGAAGAGAAAAGGGAGAAGGCCAACATAAAAGAAACCGACCGATTTCACAAAAACAAATCAGGTTCTGAGAAAAAACTATAAAAGAAGGTGGAAATCAATAAGTCACTAAGAGTGTTGGGATCCGGAGCCTGCCGCTCCACCTTTCTTCCAGCAGAGTGCGTCGTGGGTCTCCCGGGCTGGAGCCCTCTG
>JAUZNJ010049365.1:0-31037 GCA_034780135.1 Jordanella pulchra
CAAAAATAACTTTTTGCTTACTTTAGTATGAATTTTTTAATCAAGTCTGAAAATGGCAAGCAGATGTAAGAGCTTCATCAAAAACATAACTTTGCTCTATTTTTTTATTTAAAGGTTATAAATTAACCAAGAGATTAGAGTTATTTCCAAAATCTTGACAATAAGTAGGGTTTATAATTTTTAAAAGAAGCAATTTTTAAAAATTTGAATGAGTGACGCTTTTTAAATAAAAAAAATTAGCATCTTATAATCATAAGCAAAATTAGACATATTGTCTCATCTCCTTTGATTATAACTTTAAAGATTTTTATCTACTAAATCTGCTCCTCACTTTTTGGTCCTGACTTTTTACCTTATTAAAAAATTTATTTGCACATTGGAATCAGAAATTTGAGCACTCCTTGTCTAAAGCATTCAGGGGTTTGATAAATTACAACAGCAAGAAATTTGAAAAAGTTGCACTTCCTGCAACAAAATGAATCTTTGTACACTAAACTGTGAGCTGAAAAATGGAAAATAAGCAGAAAATGAAAGCAGAAACTACATAAATGGTATGAAATAGAAGAAAACAAAATTGTCTAATTATGTACCTGAAAAGTTGTGTGAATGATTTTCAAGCATTCACACATTAATTCAAATTAATGAATTAACTGTCTAAATAGTTGAATGGTACTATTTCCAATCACCTTATTTTTGTATTCTTAAAATATTAATTCATCTCTTCAAGGCTCTTGAATGCCACAGTCATCTCTAATTCACTGCTTTTACAAAGGGTTTGTATCTAAACCATGAAGGACTCAGTCCTAATGGGTCCGAGCGTCGCGGTGGTGTCCGAGCAGCAGCAAGCATCTCCCTCAGGGCTCTGCTGACAGACGGGAGAATGCTGACGGGGCAGTGCTGAGCTTTTGTCACCTGAGCGTCACTCGCTGTAACCCAAGACCAGACAGCTGCTTGACTTACCATCAAGCTGAAATGAAACACCAACCAGGCTGGGATGGGGAGAGGGGTGGGGGATGAGGGAGGGATGGGAAGGGGGTGGACATCAAGTTCATCTGGATGCCAAGTTCATATGCGAGATGTACATTGTGATGTAAGCTTTGCCTAAAAAAAAAACAATTATTGAAAGGTTTGGTTAAGCAATCAAATTGCCCCAATTTTTTTTTCCCTTTGGTTGTTCCTAATACTTTATACTGATACAAACAGAACTAAAGAAAATAACTTTGCCCATCAGTCCTGAAAGGACTATAAATAACCCCACCTTTCACTAATCTTTGTCCATATAAATCTTTAACCTTAACTGAACTTTGTTTTAAACTTCAGTTTCATCTTTCTTCCTGACTTCTCTGTTGTCAATAGATGACAAAATGAACTGAGGTCAGGCTTCGCCCAGTGGTGGCCATATTTCCTCAGGCTCTGCCTGTGGTCTTCACAGCCCAAAAACATACATAGACAGACAGTGGGAGGACTCCGACCATGACCTTTCAACCCAGCTGGGTTCCCTCAGGGTTAACCGAGGCAATGTTACCATCTCTGCAGAGGCAAGCACCTGGATCTATATGGACAAGCGTGTGTTGTGTATGCATGTGAGCAGGCTTGTTGGGCTGAAGGGGGAAGGGGGTCTCTGGGGAAATGAATTAGCCACTTAGTTGAGCCACCCGCCCCCTCGCTTACAGAGATCACCTCAGCTAGACCTAAAGGTCAACTCTCACCCTTTCTCGCATTTCGAGCTTTTGGTTTTTTGTTGTTTTTTCACATTGCTGCCTCTCAGTATCTCTCCAAATGTCACATAACCTAAATTTGATGTTACATCAGACAGATGGTAGTATTAACAAAAATCCATTGATAAGAAACAGTCTGATGGCCTGCCAGACAAAAAACTCTTAAAAGATGGTTCTTTTGTTAAAGTAGAAACAACAAAGGAAGAAGTAATGTATAGGGACTTGTAAAAGTCTTCATTTCCCCTAAACTTTCCTATTTTGTTACCTGATTGTTGTGTGGATTATACTATGAGATACTAGTTCGCAGAATACAATATTTGGGTTTTTAAATAATTTAGACATTGAAAAGGAAAGCTCTGCACATAGTTGTATCAAACATCCTTTCCAGGGTACTTCTTCACAGATTTTCTTATCCTGATCAGGTGAAGAAATGTATCCCCACACAAGCTGGGTCGGGTGTGATCAGGGTTATGTGGCACCTATTTCATATTATATAGAGGTCAGAAAATTTAGGTCCCAGACAAAGCACCTTCTCTCCCATGGTTGCTGTGTTCACTTTGGGTTGCGATAAAGTGCATCAGAGAAGTAAAAGATAAACCCCAATTAGAGTAAAGGGGACTAAACTTACAGCATTTCTACACTGTTTATCTTTTTAATTTGTAAAAAAATAATTTTGAAAAATGTATGATTTTATCTTTCATTTTTGCAATTATGCTTGACATTATGTTTGTTGCTTTTGTATATATTAAAAAAAAGTTTAAGGGGTTCAAGTTGTTTTGGTAGGCTATGCAACAGAAGTAGACATTAATATCTACGTGGAAAAAACTGGAATTGTTGATGTTGTTACTGGAATCCCCGTTTGTGTCGTAATTGTCAGACTAATGAGCCTTTGTGAAACCAACGAGCTCCAGTTAGGATTATCTCTTACCATGTCACCCAGTTAGAAAACAGCATTTTCTAATGGCAAGAGAATGGCATAATCTTTTTACAATTAATGGCACCCATGCACTTGCAACCCATGGCACCAAAGCCACCATATGCACCTTGATGGAAAGTCTGGGTTTGACCAAGCATGGCCTCATACCAACATATCAACACACCCTGACATACACACTGTCATATGAATAACCTCAGACACACATGGAGGCCTCTTCCACAAAGAGAAACTGGAGGCATGCACTGGCTTTGACACACCGGAGGGCAGACAGGAGTGAAAAGAAACTGGTATAGGTGAGCGAAACAGAGAGGAGATGATAAGTGAGTGTGGAGGGGGGTTGTTATGCCTGACATCTGGCTGTAAGACAATCTGCAGCAGCTTAGATGCCCAGGGGCTGGATGCTGATGACAGCTCCCCTCCTGCACCTCCCGCTCTCTGATGCAAAGCTGGTAGCAATGGGGCAAAGTGGTCCTGTGGTTTGATGACAGGGTGTAGATAGAGTATTGTGTGGGCAGATATATTAATGCTGTTGTTTGATTTTTTTGAAATCTAGAAGAAAATATTAGAACCCTATTCTAATTGGCTTATAAAATGTTCACATTTTGTCAAATAAAACATTTCTTACATGTGAAAATGGTTTATTAATTATGATTTTATGGGATAGACCAAAACATGGCTGGAGCACTGTGCAAACTCCCCTTCTCTGTATATTTTTATACGTACTTTGGCAAACACTAATTCTTACTAACATCATAGGCCCCTCACTACACCAAAAAAGAGAGAAACATAAAGTAGACCAATAAGGTCCCAGTCACTTCAGTTTGCTTTGCCCAAAAGGAGAGCTGTTACATTACAGAACAGAAAGACCTAACTGGAGATTTCATTGTGTGTCTTTGTGGCATTTAGTTACCAACCCCTTCCATCGCCTCAGAGCAGTATGCCTGTGCAACTGGATCTGTCAGTCCGGTCCATCAGATAGGCATAGTGACTGTGTCTAGCTGTGTCTACCAGTCAGTGCTGTGTGGCTGTCATCCAGCCAGTCAGGCAGCCATTGGCTGGCCACCGCCCCTGCCTTATCAGGATAATGAGCTGCATTTGGGTCCATTATGAGCTGACCTCAAGGACTTTCTCTGCTGCTAAGCAAAGGCCTAGTGCCAGTGATGGACAGGCCAGCAGGGAACCTGATATGGTTCTGGTTTGTGCTGCAAGAACAGGACTAAAAGGGAGAGAAAGGAAGACAGACTTCATGTAGTGAATTTACACACTAAAAGATTTCATTCAAGCAGCATGATATGTCTAATCATTTACAAAATACCTCCCCAAACTAACCCTTTATGCATTAGTTGTGGGGGAAAAGGTTGGTCAGAAAAATACACTTATACTTAGTCCTTTTTGTGTTGGCAAACTGGCTAAGTGGATCAGATTAAATGTTATATGAAATTAGTTCAAATTTTTAGTTTTGTTTTTCATCTTCAAGGACTTCAAAGGCAACTATTGCCATATACACCTGTACTATTTTTAAATTCTGTTTTTATTGTTCTTATTGTTCATACTGCTTTTATTTGTTTTGTTGGGTTTTATATATCTTTTTAATCTTCACTAGTATTTTAAATGTAGTATGATACCATGAATCATCTGTTATTCAATCTAGCAAGCACTTTAACTGAAAGGTTGCAGTGGGTCCAAACAAGTCAAAAAATCCCCAAATTATTTCTTAAAGATGGCCTAGCTAAAGGATTGAGTTACTACCACTGCATAGCTTAATCATAAATGGCAGCAGGGATGTATGGGTGTGACTTCAGTCACAAAGTAAGAGTGACAGTAGAGATTCCAGAGATCTCCAACAAAACAAGGACAGACCGACACTCTGCACAAAAAGGTCCAGGATTAAAAGAGAGGACGAGAGTTATTTAGACAAAGACCCCTTTTTGGGACATTTGGAGAAATGGTAGCAAAACATCATGAACCTTGAGTCATGTCGGTAGACAAGCATCTTTCTCACGCCTCTTGTCCAAGGCATTTCACTCAGACACAAGCTTACCTGGAAACCAGGAAACCTCCCAGGTCTTAATCCCATTTAGAACCTGCTGACGCTTAACAAAAGCCTTATGTGTTTCACAATAAAAATCTTGAAAACATATAAAAGGTACTGTAGCTAAGCTTAAGTTAATTAGAAAATTATCACACAAAGAAATAATAAACAAAGCAGTAAATTTAGTAAAACCAACATACATTGATAACCAGTCAGTTGTCAGTGCACTGCATAACAGGTGTGCCTTCAGTATGGCATATGAATATGGCTAACATACATTATAACCCGTTTAAGTTAAACAACACTGGGTCAACACATGCAACCTCTAAAAAGCTCTCTTTTTGTTGTTTTGCTATGCTATGGTGACATCAAAGAACATATAACTTAACTTTTTATTAGCTTTTTAACAATCTTCTGATATTCTAGGACATGTTTTCCAGGTTCATTAAATTTTCTGACATAAGATAAATAAATAACGTTTTAAAAAAACATTTAGTATCTGTTTTGATTAGGAAACATTCATTATGTTGTTCTCTGGCTGGATTGGTAATTGTTGGGACAAGCTATATAAACCATGGATCTAAAACTGTAAAGTTGGCTTCACCAGAACCTTGACTTTGAACATCTCCAGACCTAAACAAGCTTAGAAATGTCTGAACATTTACAACCCCTTAAAGCACTGAACAGAATCAGGTGTTGGCCACTCTGTGAAAGATAAACCTAATAACTATAGGGCAATCTTTATGTTCCTATTATCTTTAAGAAGAGTAAAAACGATAGACAACAATTACCTGGACTGGAGTAACAACACTATTGCTATTTCCAGGCAGCTAACTCTTACTGCTGAGGACCCTTGGAGAGTTAGGGGTGCTCCTAAAGACCTTCTTTGACTCTGTGGTAGTTTTAGCCATTTTTTAAAGTTTGGCATGTTTGAGTAGCGGATTATCTGCTGCTAAAATGAAATGGTTGATTTTATCTTATGTGTACTTATAAAGTTCCCTCTGTCTACTGGTTCTATTGCCACACCTAAATCTCCTCACTATGAGACTAGAAAGGTATTTCTATTCTGTTCTGTTCTGTTCTATTCTATTCTATTTTATTCTATTCTATTCTGTTCTATTCTATTCCATCTGATTCAGTTCAATTTCAATTCAGTTTATTTATATAGTGCCAATTCACAACACATGTCATCTCAAGGCACTTTACAAAGACAATTCAATCAAATCACACAGTCAGATTAAAAGTTTTCTATCTGTCCAGTTAAAAGTTTACTATCTAAGGAAAACCAGCTGATTGCATCGACTATTTGACTCTACAGCAATCCCTCACACCAAGCATGCATGTTAGCGAAAGTGGAGAGGAAAAAAAACCTTTTAACAGCAAGAAACCTCCAGCAGAACCAGGCTCAGTGTGAGCGGCCATCTACCGAGGTCGATAAAAGGTAACTGTCAACCAGCTCCACAGGCGCCCGTCCAGGAAAGACACAGGCAGACAAACGAACTCCAAGCTAGCTCCCATGTCAGAGGATGAAAGAGAACATATCCAGTTAGTCAGTTAGAGAAACGGGACAACACTGCAAAACAGGCCAAGCTCCAATAACTATAAACAAAGGTGTTGATGGTAGCAGCACAGCTGATATTTCTCTCCAGGGTGATTTCTGGGGTTTATTTGAGAAAAAAAGTAAACAAACAGCATCATGAAGGCCAAATAACACGACAAGCAGCCCAGGTAAAATCTGTGGAGAATTTGTTGAAACAACTGCAGCGCATCCATGACAGGTCCATCATTTTCAACCTATTAATCAAAGAAACAGTCAAGACAGCAATGATAAATCTGCATAATGGTAGGAGAACGTGTTGTCAAGGTAGGTACTGGGTTTATGTTTGATCACATTGAAAGTCATAGGTAGAAAACATTCTCCAAAGAAGGCTCTTAGAAGTCTAACATTCATTCTGCCAACAAACATGTAGGAGACAGCAATCATGTCTATTGAGTAAGCAAAAAAGGATTTTTTTGCTTCCAACCAAGATGCAGTGTATGGTGAAAAAAATAAATGCAGTCCACCATGAAACACCTTATGATTATGTTTGATACATGGTAGTTGCAGAATCACTCTCTGTGATTCATTATTAGGATGTAGCTACTGTATGTGTAGGGTAAGTCTGAAAGAAAGCCTATTAGAGGGTGAAAAGTACTTCAGGCATGTTCAGATGTTCTCCATTCAGTGGTGCAACGATTTAAATCAATGGTTTAAATTAAACCATTTTCTTTATGTATAAGAATCCAGTCAAAGTTTAGTGCTAAATCCAAATGAGAATTGTCTTAGAGCTCCATCTCCTCAGAGCATCTCTGCTGGCAGGTTACAGAGCTGATGTCGAGCTGCTCATCTAAGTAGGAGCTGCTGGAAGACCATTCTTATCCTCAGCAGATACAATACAACCTTGAATCTTTCTGAAGGATTTTAAGTTTAAAATCTTAAGTAAAGTTTAAAAAACACAAACAAACTTGTCCTTGTATTTGAAACACTTAAACAAAAAGCACCAATTTGAATGTGTGAATATTTTTACACACATTAGCACAAATACTCATTCATGCAAGAAGGGAGGCAAAAAAAAATAAAAAATACAATTGAAACAACCCTGAAGCTCTTGTTATCTCGGCTTCTCTGTCTCCCTTAGTCTTTCACAGTCAACAGAACCAGAATGTACTGATTGTGAGTGTCTAACAAGCTGCTCTTTGTTTTTGCACCAGTAAATTCCACGGTGGACTCACCGCAGTGGGAAAAAAACAAAAAACATAACCCACCAGCGAGTTTGGAGAAACCGACAAAGCCTTGGCTAGAATGACCCACACTCATTACCATCATCACAGTGGATAATTAGTAAAAGAGGGTGAAAATAATGTTGCCATCAATCAAAACAAAGATTATGGGGGGAGAAGCAACCAGTGAAAGGATGAAGGGGAGCAAAAGTGTCAGGACTCAGCAGAATAGGGGCCATGGGAACTCTGAGTCAGGCATATTCATCTTTTGAGCACAGCAATGTTTTTGGCCATCTAATGAAATAAGTTTTAGACAAATTTCTCTTGTATTTTATTAAATATGGAAAAAAAAGTGAAAGTTGATATAAGTGGTTCTTTATTACCCACAGGATTACCCAAGTTTAGCTTTGGCTGTAGCCATTCTGATCATGAAATAAATGTGCAATAATTGTTTTATGGTGTTAAAACTGGAAAATGTGGCAAATTAAAACAATCATAGTTTTTTTTATTTTCCAATTTAAACAGTCTAGACATAATTAAAGTTAAAAATAATGCTCAAAATGAAGGCTGCATGTTTGTTAGTTAGAACTTTGTTGACTTGAAAAGTATACTCAGTGGTCCGTTGCTTGGCTTTGTCTGCTGGAAAGAGTAATTGTACCATCCTTAAGTGTTTTTACGAGGTGTATTAGTGTTTTCCATCAAGCTGCAATTACTGGGTTTTGTTACACTCGGCAAATCCTCCTGAGAGAGCCGTGAATAGAACTAGCCAGCACTGCTTGGTACTGGCAGAAACGACTAATGTATTGATATGCAAAGCACATACGTGTTGGTATGCAAACATAGGTGGAGTCAACATCTATACAGACTGACTCAAAGGAGAAAAAAGCCTGCAGATCTCATGCAAATAAGGACCAGACAGTTGCAACAAATGAGCAAGTGAGATCAGGTCCTGTGTGAATGTTTTCTTCATGGTTTATTGATGTATTGCTGGACACTAAAAGTGGTTCAGCTACACAGACTCCTTTGAAGGGGAGCTAGAAATCATTTTAGGGCCAGCTGGATTGTGTCTGCAATCCCCACAATTGTTATCATATTTACAGAACTTCTCATTTTCACCAAAATGTTTCCAAACAGTTGTTTTTACATATCATGCCTTTCAGTTATATTTGCTACAGACTGAGCAGCAACTAAAGTCACGGTAATTCTTGGTACACTTATTATTTTTCTTTTTTAAATGTGCCTGAAAAAGGAGGTAGTCATAGAGCTGAGATGAAAACTGTGAAGTAGGGAGAGAAGTGAGCAACTCCTCAAAACCTTTTTTCTTGTTATAGTTCCAGAGGCAGACATTGCTCTACTCAGATAAAACTTGTGTCTGTTGACCCTCTGCCATTAATTGCGGGAAGTTGTGAGTTGTCATTTGTGTTTCCTGCTACACCTTTAGTGGCTCTTTAGTTTTTAGCTTTTTCCGAAACCGCAGTGATGTTCGGTAAAATCTGTGGCTTGTAATTGTCTCCACTACTATGGTGAAAATCTCATTTCTCCATCAAGGTGCTGCTGCCTCCTATAATGTACAGAAAGGCCTTCTTCTTGTCGTTGCAAGTAGGAAAAGATTTGCCAGCTGGTGAGGATTCAATGGCATAGTTTAATTCAGTTCAATTCATTTTACTTATATAGAACCAATTCACAACACGTCATCTCAAGGCACTTTACAAAGACAATTCAATCAAATCACAGGGTCAGATTAGTTAATAATTTTTTTAGCTAGGGAAAACCAGCTGATTGCATTGACTCGTTAATTCTACAGAAACACTATAAAAGGTAACTGTCAACCAGCTCCACAGGCAGCCCGTCCGGCAAAGACACAGCCAGGCAGATGAGCTCCAAGCTGGCTCCCATGTCAGAGGATGAAAGAGAACACATCCAGTTAGTCAGTTCAGAGTTTGGAAAATTGGGTTTTGTCTTTTTGCTCAAGAACTCCCACAGCTTATCATACCTACAGTATGGCTAGTCTGTGAGCGCCCATCTTTTTACTTCAGATTTTAACCGGCTTAGCAAAGGCATTTCCATTTTTTTAATTAAAATGAGAAACAACCAGGGGGATTAGTGTTTAAGCTGAGTCCACATTCAGTCAAACCATCTCGTCTGAAGTCTTTAAGTGATTACTTCTCTGCACACATCCACAGACTGATTTCTTTCTTCTTTTTTGAAAAAATCTTCAAGGTTAATCAGACTTTATTGCAGGCATTATGCAACACAATGCACTCTCTCAAATACAGAAGAGTTGACAGGGATCACTTGAAAGTAATTCACAACACAGACATGCATGTACATTACTTCATTATAACGAAGATAAGGCGTGCACACAAAAACAAAACTCAACTATTAGGCTGGTAAAATAAGGAAAGTTTCCACTCTCTTCTTCTTTAAAATTTTCAGTGACACAGTTATTTTTAAAATACATATTCACACATTTCATCACTTTTCTTTCTGTAGCTTTGCAAGCTTTTCTTCATCTGCCCCCATGCACCCCGCATGCGCTAAATATGATCATTATGCAGTAATAATGTTTGTGAGTAAGTGGAAGTAAAAATGATAAACTAGATAAAGAAACAGGAAAACAGCAAAGAAAAATATCAGAGAATTTCCCTATTGTGTTCCAAATGTTGGAGGGGAAAGGTACGTAAACACAATGTTTTTCGAAGTGTGTAGGACTTAGACCCTGTGGAAGAATGCACCAGCTGAGAAGAGAGCAATGGTGAGAGACCAGCACTCAGCAGCGACGGCTGAATCTTGGCTTCAGTAACTATACAGAACTAAACCTTTCCAGTCACATTAGATTTGGGACATTTGGCTTGAAGACGATGGGCTGAACTATGGGAAAATCTTAACATACGAGTGCAAAAGCGTGGGAAAATGCAGTCCTGTGTTCCCACACTATTAATCGCCAATTTCATGGCTGTGGGTTAAGTGCCTTCAACTTTGATGTGCATTACAAGAAGCTCCAGCTTCTAAAACAGAAGACTAAACACTAAAGGTACACGCCTGAAAGATTGCTTTTTAAAATGATTTAGTTTACTCTGTTCAGACTTACAAGTGAATTTATTCATAGCATGTATTTTATTGGCTGTTCTTTGTGTAGAACTTGAGAGAAATACAAGTTGTTTTTGCAAACATTTTTGTGGAAACTTTGTGAAAGTAACTTCCCCAAAATGCAAAAAAACACAAAAAACAAACTCTGTTATCAGACTATTGTGACATAAAGCAGTTCTGCACTGGTGTAAGAGACTATCTTTTCTCCACAAGATTAGTTACATAGGGTCTGGAGATACAACAAAACACACGTGTGTGATTGCACATCCAAATACAGCCATGACTCACCCATCTTTTGGCAGAGATTTAGCAGATCTGCTCCTACTGTGCTTCATGTGGTTTTAATTTAAGGCTCCTAACACAGCACGCATTAAACACCATACTGTGAACTGGATGAGTAAGGTTACAATGAGGTATGTATGTGTGTGTATCTTTGTGTAAGCATGCAGATTTGTGCGTGTCTAGCAGAGGAGACCACTAATAAGAGATTAGGAGAGTGACCCTGTGGGTTGTTAAAAGAGCCAATGTGCTGTACTTTAAAAGACACACACATACACACATATGGCTGTATGATTATTCAGTTATGGGTCTGTTTAAATCCATGAGTGTATCTTCCAGTGTGCAAGTGCGTATCATGATAACCACCACCCCTTCATTAACTCCATCATGGCTGGAAACAATCAGCCTTGCTGCCCGAGTTGTACGGCAGACTCAGGAATTGCAGACCTAAAGGCCTAAAATTAGAGAAGCCTCTATCACCACAGCCTGACTGGCCACAGATTAAACCCAGCTTTCCAAACATGCAACATAATCTCAAAAAACCAAAAACAAAATTGCTTTTTCACCACTTAAGCCATAAATGTTAAATTCCAGGAGGTACAATTTGTTGATTGGCATATACTATATATATACAGAAATCAATCTCCTTCCCTCTCTCTCTCCTTGTCTTCACTGTCTTCACACACATACACTTACACACATATATTTAAATATATTTGAATATATCTAAACAGAGATATATGTGTGTGTGTTCTTGTTGTACTTGTATCATTATTTATTCAGTAACTGAGAAGAATAAAAGGGTGTTTGAATTGAAAAGGTGCTCTGTTTTGTTGATTATACTGTTTTTGATTAAAATGCGATTAATTATTTACAGACCCTGTAATTAGTGGTTCATTGCTCCACTAATTTTGTAAAATAATAACCAAAAGTAATCAGGTCAGTCACAGGTCTGACTGTATTTTCAATGGGCTGAATGCCATAACACCCTAAGCTTCTTAGTCTTTATCTGGCAAACGCTCCTCTCTCTACAGTTCTGCTCCTAACCCTTGTAACTATTTGTTTCCTTGGTAACTTTACACCATTTCCTGATTAATTACTCTGTGTTTTTCAGATTAGTCCAATAATAAGGCCGGGCTTGGTGTTCCCTAGTAAGTGCTGGTTAACTACCCATTAGTTTCTGATTCCTAGGCCTTAGTTAATCGAATTTTGTGTACTGTATGTGAAATGTTATCAGGATTAATTAGCATGCCTAAATCACTTCAATTGACTCCTCACTATAAATATTTTCAGCTGTATTACAAATCCTATTGATAATGGAGTTTCTGACTCTGTCTCTTTAAGACAAAGCACTGCTAATATAGGATATTGTATAATTGGTTTCATTAAATCCATAGAGGGTGTTTTGCCAAAAAACCCACACTGGAGACAGAAAAGTGCTGTAACACTTCACTAATAAAACAGTATGAAAATTGTAAACAGCAGTTTTAGAGTTTCATCAGACTTATAACATTTAGGGATGTTTTAACAATGTTTAAAACGTTCTATTACTATTAGTTACTAACTCGGTTTTGGGAGTAGGGCTTATTGTTCAGGATGACATAACGACTTCTGCCTTACAAATTATATTATATGTAATCATGGGGCTGGGAAAGTAAGTACACAAAGACCGTAAGCCTGAAATTGCTATCAAATCCATCCACAGCCAAGTAAATCTTTATTAGTCTAAAGTAAAAACACAAAAAGCTTTACGACATGTAGTTTAGAGATAGGTAATTATTATGACATAATGCAAACAAAATATAAAGAAGAGACCCTATTGATGTGAATAACAGAACATAACCTTTAGTTACTTTTTAAGATGTTTTAAAAGTATTATAAAAACCGTATCTATTAGTAATTGTACCCAGAAACTTGTCAAATTATGATTTTCTCCAAAAAATGTTGTGTTTTATGTTTTATTTCTTTATACTTTAGTGTATATAGTTTAACATTGTTGTTACTTTTATAAATAATGCTGATGTACATGTAATGCCTTGTTTGCACCTTGTAACTTGTGCTTCTTTTACTTCTTGGCCAAGAAATTCTTGTAAAAGAGATTCCAGATCTCAGTAGGTTTCTTTCCCATTTGTAGCTATTTAGTTGACCATTTTATGCTCTGCTAAATAAAATCAGAACAGCCATATCGTTGATTACAAACAATGTTTTTGTTAATGACGTAAAGCATTAGTGTCAACCACTTCATTTTGTTTTAAAAGAAGAAAGGGGTTGATACTGAAAAAAATCACTATTATTGGGAGAAGGCTAGTCTGAAGGAGAGCTTGAATATAAGGCTCAGCACAAGGACCACAAATGTCAGGGTCTAACAAACTAGAGTGGATACAATATTTAGAGTGTAAAAGGATGATCCAGGGAGAGTTTTGCCTATAATAGCAGGGTGCAAAAAGCAGCTTCCACGGAGCACTATGTCAAAGCAACTGGAAAAGTGAATGTGCACACTGCTCCAAACCTGAACTGGAATTCCCCAGGTCAAAGCTGGACACTTCCAGGACTCATGAGGAATGACGGGGCTTAAATGTGGGACAACATGTAAATGCAGGCACACTAACTGAACATTTCTTAAGTAAAAGCTACAAAAGAAAATGGTAGTGATCAACATCAAAGCTCTCTAAAAAGTTTTTTGACTATTTCTATATCCTGATACATTGAGCAGTTAACCTCGATAACAATCAATAGATGAAACTCTGGGCTCTAATAATAAAATAACAACAAGTTACAAGAGATGTATTGATTTAACTGTTTTGATAGCACAGCATTTAGCTTCTGTGTAGGTCGACACTATATGCTTGTTTTCAGCTCTTTAAGGACAGAACAAAACTGTGTTTGAATAAAAATGTTCCACAAACAGCGTAAGGATCTGTTTGGTTGCTGTTCTTGTTTTAGAGAACACATTATTCAGATGCATTCAGTGTTATTTTTGGTGCTAATGTTAACTTATTTATACTAGGGCCTTGAATCAAAGACAGGAGGCAAGAATCTTTATTGTCATTATCGACCCATAAAGACATTTTTGTAGAGACTTGCTGGCAATATATAGAACACAGACAAAACGGAAAACACTTTGGAGAAGAATGAGCACTCTTAAAAGTCTACAAATCTGTGTTTACTCATATTGTGATAGCTTTTATATCTTAAAAGCAATCTTACAAGTAGCTTCTGTTAATATATTGTCAATAATATTAACAGGAGGATTGCGCCCAAAAATGAGACACCCAAAAAAACCAACCAATTCACACCTATGCCTTTCAGTTTTACTCTAAACATGGAAGTCATAGGTCTAATGACCTAATGATCTAATGGTCTAACACTATGTTGCCCTTCAGTGTAAACATTTAGGTAGGTGGTATGTAAAGTAGTTTATTAACCTTAAAATAGCTTTCCAAGCTCAGGTTAATGTAAAAACAACATAGTTTGTTTTTGTCTAAATTTTGTAATCCTCTCACACACTGTTGTGGTCATTCTTACATCAGTGATGTTTCCTCTTACCCTGACAAGTCTTACTATGTGGTTAAAGCTAAAAAGCTGTACATAGTGCACTGTGTTAGAATGACACTGAATTTTTATTTTAAGGCCACACAGAAAGACAGAGTAGTTTCTATGTTTGTTAAAAAACACAAAGAAACAGTTTTAATTTTATTATATTTGTACATACGACCTATATTTGCTCCAAAAAACTTTAATCTAGCTTAGATTTAATCTAGATTTTGCTTTTAACACTTCCATCTACGTGTATATCCATATCAGTTGGTCATTCGTAAGCAAGTCAAGGGGGGAGGGCTGTTTACCCTGCAAGTTACAATTTCCTGAACTTTAAAGAGATCTTTAAGAAAAAAAACAAATTCTGTAAGAATGTTCAAAGTTTAAAACCTATTATTATTTTTACAACAACCAATTTAGTGTCTCCTTTGAGGTTATTAAATTCATTAACAAAAAAGATTATCGTTCCTCCCTATGAAGCATAGAATAACAGTCTCACGTGTCAAAATACGAAGAAAGCTAGATAAATCAATTTTTGTTATATGGAATCTCATAGGGAAAATCGAGCTGCAACAACTGACAACTGATGGCATTTCCCCTCCTTAAAGGGGGGAAGCACTTTTACCTCTTCTTTTAATCAGGTCAGCTTTAGCACAGAGCTTCTTGGCCTCCCTCTTTATTTTCAGAAAGTAAAGCATGAGACAAAAAGTACTGAGATCTCTAGACCTTCATCTATCTCTTATCCTATAGTAGTCACCTTGTCTTTATTTTTTTTTCTACCAGAGTTCTGATAAGAGGAGTGTTTGAATCATTGTAATTAGCCTTTCTGATGTAATTAATGTATTTTGTGTACTACTTTTATATTTTCTTTGTCTCAGGAATGTCCAATTATTTTTTATATTGTATATGAGGATCCTATTGCTCAGTTGTAACGGTGAAATTTAATCACAGTAGGAATCGTTGTGACGTAAAATATTTTAAAAATCTACAAGAATCAAATTCTATGTGTAGTGTGAAAGACAGCCTGTACTTGACCTTGGTTTGACTATAAAAGAAGAATTTTAGAGGTCGTCTGGAGTACACCAAGAATATACAACACTTCTGTTTCATGTCATGGAACAATCCTCTAAACATCTTTGGTATGATCAGGGTCGGATCACAATTATGGTGTCGACATCTCTGGTCCTGCCAGCTGCATTTAAGAACCTGGTAGCAGCAGTGATAGCATACACACAAGGTGTGGCTCCTATGTGCATTCATGAACTGAAGATTTAAAAAAGGAGAGGACAACCAATACACAAACGTATTTATGCAGACAACTGGGTGCTACCTAGTCCTTCGACAGGCCGAAATTACAGCAACTTTTGATATTAGAGCTTCATAATACTAGATGTTAGATTTATGTGCAGGATTTTTTGAACATGGACTTTTAAAGATATACACCTAGAGCCCTACTCTAGAGTAAAACCATTGTACATAATTACACACACTGGGCAATGTGTTGATAAAATGTTTGAAACTTCCTTCCCCAAAGCAAGGCTCAAACTGATGGTAAATGGTCAAAAATATGTCATAATCATAGAAAACCTTATTGGATTGTAAGTACATATCCTAGAAGAAACAGGATACCTATGTCTGTATCACTGAGATAAAATGGTGAAAAAGCAGGAAAAATCCTACACGGCAATCGCTTAGACATGTAGTCTAACAATAAACCCCATAAACCATCACAGTCAACTGATATAACTCCAGAACACATTTGCTCCTTGCAACAGAAGATACAAAACGGTAAAAACAATCGTAACCTAATCTCTGGGGAGGTCCTGTGCTTCATAGCATTTTATATATGGTATGACTAAATTATATCCCCATAAAGACACAAGGTGGGTGACCTTACTCTTGATGGCTACTATTCAATATTATTGTAAGCATTCAGCTCCAAATACAAGTTTGGTTTAAGAATTCTGTATCAGATGGCAATTTTTATTATATACTTTGCACCATAATTGACACAGCAAGCCTTGTATTCTGATTAATGCCTATGTGTCACTCTTATTTTTACTGCAGGGAAACACAGAGCTCAGAGACAGAAAAACATCCAATTCAATAATCGCGTTGGGCATTTACAAAGCATAAAAAACAGCTGTGGAATACAGATAGGCTTAAGTATTCTGTAAAACACTGAGGGTATTTAAGAGAGTGTGTAGAACAAGTTGAAATAAGCACATAAGATGATTTATCATGGTTACCATTAACCCAAAACACAGCCGAAGGGTTATGTCTGGCCTTGGATTATCACAGGACCAGTGTCTACACCCTAATATGCCCAATCAAATATTTACACAATCATAAACACGCCTGTATTAGTAACAGTTAGTTAACCTCATTCTATCAACTAAGGAGCTCTTCTGCTATATCTGTGCACCATTACCTCTGACAAAATAATTTTCTGATCATAAAGGAAGTGAATTCACTGCAAGGCTTGAGGGATTAAAAACGCTAAAATCCAGAGTTGATGCTTACATCATAAGAAGAGAAATACAACTATTTTTATGAACCACAAACCAATGCTTGAAGCTATAGAAAAACAACCTATTCTATAAACATGTTGGTTATTTACTAGGAATTAAATCCAACTATGGTTTACAAATAGGCCTGTGAAGTTTTCAGTATCCATCACTTTTACATAGAAATGCTACTCTCACCTGAGGAACACACTTTAAGCTGCAGGTACAACTTCGTATTGCTCTCTGCTGCTGACAGAAGGCTGTCATCAAAGCTTGTTAGAGCTGCTATGGTACTAACAAACCCAACAGTTTCAGACAGGAATATGCTGTTTGTCTTTGGTAAATAAAGTTAGAAAGAGTGTTGTGAAGAGGCTTCACTGTTTCTAATTTGCATTAGACTGATGTGACTACCAGGTGTGTTCACTGTTTCAGCAATAGGATTAGGAAGTTGCAGTGGTGGAGGTGAATAAATACCTTGTGTTTAAATTCAGACGTCATACAAGGAAAAGCCCATAATGAGGATCAGTTGCAAGTGAAACAGGTACAGAAAACCAAAGTGCCTCATAAACAATACATTAAAAAAGGGCAATATTTTGGTTTAAAAATGTGAAAATTTCAATGTTACTTGCAATGCAATTTATCATATAAAAAACATTTCGTCCTAGATAAATAAATATTAAAAACAATTCTATTAAAGTTGTTAATAATTATAAATACATATTTTTCACTGTCTGGCATTCATGGATTAATTTTATTTCTCGTTAGTTCTTTGATGACAAGCAAATGTCATCTCCACAACCTCATCCAGGAGGACGGTCTCCTGCAGGTCATGACTCAATGCAATCAGCTGGTTTGGCTTGATGGAAACTCTTTACCAATCTGACTGTTTTGTCTCTGTAAAGTGCCTTGAGATAACATTCTCGGACACCGCATCTCACGGACTGGCTGTACTGAAACTAAAATTCCCTCCGGGAAATATCAAGGACCAAGTCCATCGTACATGCAGGGCATACGCCTGACCCTCTTCCACCACCACTAATTCTATGGCTGTTTCTACACATAAGTATATATCTAAGTCCCTATTTAGTTAATAGAAATACGTTTTAAATCCTATTTTTTTCTTTTTTCTTGGACTTAACTAGTTAAGTTTTTTCCCCAATAACGCATCTTAATGTAAAAATATTTAATCTTAAACTTTCCAATCAGAATTGCATATATTAAGAAATGGGATTTCTACTTTTCTTTCTTTTATTAAAAATTTGCACAGGGGTTTGTAATCATATTTTATCATAATGTTTGCTCATAAAACTGCAAGCACATAGTTTTGATTTAAAGAACTGTAACTGTAAAAGATAAGGTAAATAACATTTTTTTTTATCCGCAGCCCTTAGAAAACAGCAGTTTGTAAAACCATGCTAACACATACCGTACATGCCATGTCCCTTAGGTACCAGCTTGGTTTAACAGCAGTGACTTTTGCACTTGAGTCCTCAGGGGTAACGTAAACATGTTGGTATTGTTCGCAGTTTTTTTATTGTTCCACACAGTAGACTGATTGAGTAGCACACAAAAGTAAAGTGGCACCAGAGCCTCTTAGCACTGTGTAATAGCAAGAATGTGGGTCCCAATAAAACACAGACTACTGTTTCATGAACTATATCCTGACCCTTTCATAACCTGTTGAAACAAGCTCACACCTCAGTGTTGATAATGAACTGGTTGATGAAGCAGTATATTAGTGGTGAGATCCAACTAAAACTGGCGTGGGCATTTGGCCAAGAGAGTAAAATATATGACCTTAAATATCTCACAGGGCCCTGTGAAAGCTGAGCAATAAAAATATAAATGTAGCCAGCGTATTTACAACAAATGAGCTGGCCCATGGTACGAATTAGAGAGATGCTGGCAGAAACTGAGAGCAATACTGATGAAAAGAGACAAGGAACTGGATGATTTAAATACTGAGGGAGAGTACAGGCCTGCAATCCTAAAGGCAAAAAAGAAAAACAGATAGGGACAGGGTAAAGAAGAATGGCACACTCTAGAAATGACAGACCAACAGCCACAGAAAGAGAGCATAGGAGGCCATAGAACAGAGACAGAGGGAAGAAGAGACTGATAGAGAGACAAAAAAAAGACAGAGAAGCAAAGGCTAAGAGATGGAAACCAAG
Organism: Jordanella pulchra; assembly: GCA_034780135.1. Classification (NCBI taxonomy): domain Eukaryota; kingdom Metazoa; phylum Chordata; class Actinopteri; order Cyprinodontiformes; family Cyprinodontidae; genus Jordanella; species Jordanella pulchra. Next base: position 19,032 of record JAUZNJ010049365.1, read on the forward strand.
CAGCCAGACATGCAGGCAGACTGTCCGTCTCTGGTTTCTGGGAATGTGGTAAAGACACAGTAGTAGGCAAGGTCCCGGCTCTGAAATTAGAGAGTGGCGCTAAGAGAGGGGAGCCAGAGCCAAAGGCCGTCTGGGAGCTGCCAGGGGCTGCATCCCCAGCACACTGCCGAAACATGATTTACTGCTAGGCTCCACTACAAACAGTGCTCCGCTTGTGGGGCACTATCAAGCTTGTAGCAGCATGGCATGACCTTGTAACATGCTAGCTGGTTCTCAAAGACCACATCAACTGTGAGAAAGATCAGTTCATCCAAAGATAGTACCTGAAGTTACCACAGATGGGTTTTGTGGAATTGGTATGTTTATGTTGCAACATTGAAAAGATCAAAAACAACTCTAGGCCTCCATGAAACTATAAATCTTTTTACACAAAATGATTAACAAGATGCTCTTACTGTTGTAGAATAATTTGAACATGTTCTCTCTTAGCTAAGGTACATAAACTTCAATAAAAGCAGCATAACGTATAATGATGTTTGTAGGTGTGAAAAGCAAGGTGAGCATAACCAAAACATTTACAGTTGAACGGTCATTAATACCTCAAAGCATCAGGAGTGTCAATAACTAATAAACTTAATATTATTGTAGCACTTCAACATATTCAGAAGTCACCTTTTTTATGATTCAATTCAAAAATATTTTATAAATCTGAAAGGGTAAATGGTAAATAGTAAATGGCCTGTTTTCAAGTCTCCTGACCTGCGCTACATGCTATGCACTACATTCAGTCATTCACCCATTCGCACACTGATGGTGGCAAGCTACATTGTAGCCACAGCTGCACTGGGGCTCACTGACAGAAGCGAGGGGAAGGGGAATTAAATGTTAAAGTAACTCATAAGGTTTATTTTATACACTCATGATCAAAGATTTTAGACCACTTGGAAAAAAAGTCCTTTGTCAGGCAGGCATTTGAACTGAAACCCAGTCCTGTTAAAAGACAGTTTGTTTGGAATCATCGGCTGCGTCTTCTAAGGACCCGGTTCTACCTGGACTGGGTCCTTCTAGGGCCGTGAAAAAAAGGAGGCCGGAAGAGTTTTTGCTCTGGATGCAAACAGGTCCATCCTTCTCCGGCTTTCACCGCCCCTCACTCAGTGTACGATCTATCGCCTAGCAACCGTGACAGTCGATACACAAATCAGTCAAAAAATGGATGCTGAGCTACTAACTAATGGTCTGTTGGCTAATTTTATTGTTGAGGAGTTTAAGCAGCAGAACTATTGTCACAGACATCAGAACTGTTGTTCACACACTGAACAGATATTGGAATCTGAGCTTAAATATCAGCCAAACCCATGAACTCAGTCACAACGTAAACCCCCTCAATAAACCAAAGATTATCAGACTTCATTTAAAGAGAAAAAACTTTTTTGCCTTTGCCATCAGGTGGTCATGTCATGTGGATACCTGGTGAGAGTGAGAGTTACACTCAATCTACATTGTTGCAATGAATTGGGTTTTTAAATGCTTTTTTCTTAAAATTCAGTTTAACTGATGAACAGCCTATTTCAGTTAAATGGCTGTTTGCAATAAATTACTTACTCTGTGTTTTTCTGTCTCTTTTTTCCATGCCTTCTTTTGGATTTAGAAGCTATATAAAACCTTCTTTAGATCAAATGGTGGAAAAGGAAGTTTGCCATTTTTCGACCAGTCTTAAATGTTTGATCACAAGTGGTTCTAAAATAAAGTGATAAAATGATTACGAGAAATGAACACCAAAATGATAAATAATATATTATGCAGGTAAGGAAAGACAAGACAGGACAAGTTTATTTATATATAAATTTGATTGTTAATGTAAACTTTAAAGGCTGATTTAAAGCCTTGGCTATTTTTAAATGTGTCTGGGGAGAAAGCAAACGTTGCTCCCATCCCATCAAGAAGGTATCCAGTGGCTAATATGCACATACACTAAAACATTTCTTCCTTTCTGTAAACTTGGGATAATTAAGGAATATCCCTATCCTAAAACTTCCACATCTGGACAACAATTGGATGCTTTTCTGCCACACTAGTTGCATTTCCCCTAACCTTATGAATTTATTGTATGATCATTTTTGCAATATATAAACTCCAATGTAAAGTTATGCATGTGATTGATGTCACTATTAATTCTAACTTTAATGAATGATGTAATAGTGTCCAGCTCTTTAAAAGAGTATTTAGTGATTTATTTCAAAGACCTGAACTATATGAAAATAGAACAAGTGGTATGCTGGGTTACTGTGTGATGCAACTACCTCATGCCAAGCACAAGCATGCAGTGAGTAGTTTTGTAAATTCTTATCTTCTGCAGGTATGAATAAAACCAAACCGGCCAAAGCATGGATAATCTGTGTTTCAGGATTTCTCTTTGTACATGTGTACATGTGTATGCTTCCCCTGCCAAGTTTCCTCTCTTTGTTTAGACCAGTCTGGTCAGTCCAGCTCTTTGCTTGCTCCTTACTATTGGCCAAACAACATATATCAAGACACTGAACAAAAGCCGAAAGCGTTCTCCCAGGGAAGAGATGTTTTGGGAAAAGGAGTAAATGGGAATTTAGAGAAGGACAAACAAGTGTCCACACACAAAACATGGAGAGAATAGCAGGTGATGAAACAACGACCCCTGAAGGAGCAGCAATGACCTAAAGCCATGGACGGATCAGTGCAGCTGATCTCTGCTGTTAGTTTTGTGAATCTCTATGAAATTCAATAATCTGTCTCAATTGTCAAGCAATGATCAGCGACTTTTCAAAGACATATTTCATATGTCTTTCTATATATCTACCTATATATACAGTATACAGGTATAGATATCTATATATATAGATATATCTATATGGATTTAGATATATCGATAAATACATATTGATTAAAATTTGAAATAAATTGAATAAAGTTTAATTAATTTTATGAAATCCTAAACATATTAAATAAAACATGAATATATTAAATACAAGTCCAAATATATTGAATAAAGGTTGAATATATTGAATAGAACTCTGAAAATATTGCAAAAATATATTTAATGAAACTTAGAATATAAAAAAATAACGCTGGAATATATTGAATTCAATTTCAATTCAGTTTATTTATATAGCAGCAATTCACAACACATGTCATCTCAAGGCCCTTTACAAAGACAATTTAATCAAATCGCACAGTCAGATTAGTAAAAAAAAACATAAGTATTAATGCATGCAAGACTGTGCCACATTTTTACTTCTGTCCTGGTTGTCCCACATATTAAAACAATGCTCTGCATTTGATTGGGTCAAATTCGAAAAAAGTGAAAAAAAAAAATAAACAGATGCTTTTCCTACATGTAAAGAAGTCAGAGCTGCTTCATTGTCACAAAGCGGCCACTCTCAAACAGCAATGCAAAAAGAAAGACAAGGAAAAATAAAACACCATTTATCAATGTTGTAGCCACAATCAAAACCTTTGTGCAAACATCATATATATTTCATGTACAATAAGAAGTACTTTGTGGCCACATATTAGTATTTCTTTGGCCTAAAATCTGTAATTTGTGGAACAAATTGTTATTTTGTGCTCACATCTCCTTCATTCACAATATCTATTTCTTACTTTCACCCTCTTTGTTCCTATTTAAAACCACCTGTTACACTTGTGGCCCAAAGCCATTTTAGCGGATTGTGCTCCATTGACTTGTAGGATTTTGCACCTTTTCGAGGTCCGCTGGTCCCCCAAACCAGACATCTTTGCCTAAAAATCCTGTCCATAAAGGTTATGAACAGGACTGGTGACAGAGTCCAGCCCTGCCGGAGTCCAATATGCACCAGGAGGAACCACCACCCCGGTCTGCTATTCCAGGGACACTGTCCCAAAACTCCACCCAATGTTCTCTTCAACATCGAGTGGAGGTTGGACTTTTTCTTTAATCTAATTGACTATTTTATCACAGGGAGCCCACCCTCTTAGTTTGCAAGCAAAATTAACAATCGCAAGATTTGTGAATTCACAAACTCCAGGAAATGCATGTTGCTAGCCACAAACAAAGGCTTAAGCCTCAACAGAAATATTTCAAAACAATGAAATGCAGTGACATGTATGGCACCAGCACGTCAATCAGAAGCGGAAGGCTGAAGTAAAGCAACGATGGCTGAACCGGTTTTGTAAGAACCAAAAATGAAGAATCCAACAAATAATGAAAATAACATTAGATCTTCTTAGAAACACAAAGAAAATACAAAAGAAAAAAAGAAAGAAATAGAGAAATAGAAAGAAATAAGTTGCAATAAAAGCATACTGAACTAATAGGAAAAAGAAAAAAAACTAATAAAAAAATGGCAGGACATGATAAAAATAGGAGAATAGGTCAACAAGAACCTAACCAAAATCATGGCTAAACCTGTAGACCCTAACATTTCATTTTCAATGACAGTGTCTTTATGAATTTATCACCATAACACTAAAATGTAAATGTAGATCTTATTTGAAGTTACAAAATAAAAAAAAAAACACCTTACTTTTTGTTTTATCAGTTTTACTCATGTCATATTTTTGCTTTTACTCAGATATTATTTTTCCTCTATTTTATTGTCTCATTCATTTAAAACACTTTAAATTGTCCAAGTACTGATTGCTCTATACAAATAAACGTGCCTCGCCTAAGTAGATTTAAGGGATAAAATGATACTTCTTTCCTTTTACACCAGCCCTGGTTGGGCAAATAAATGTGTGCGTGGGATGTTTTTACTGCTTTTGAATATATTTATGTGAGCATGGACATCCAGTTGTAAATCTTTATGTCTAATGTTTAAATGTGCGTGTATGTGCCTGTGTGTTTACAACACCAGACCCTTGTCTCGAAAGCTCTGCACTGGCGCTATAACGGACCAGTCTAAACACACACACACACACACTGCCCCCCTCAGAGCAATACTTTCAGAGACGAGGGGCCCTAAACGCCTTACAGACTCCTAACAAACACAACTCTTTATTTCGGCCCTCAAGTATTTGCAGTATTTGGCTTTGCTGTAATTTACAACATACTTACCTAATTAAGATGCTATTAAGGTCAGAGTGTGGATTCTTCTGTGTATACCTCATGCTAATTCACATGATATAAGTGTGACATACACAGAGCAGCATAATTGTCCTAATATAGCAGGGTGAAGTTAACTGCATAGTGAGAGTGATCTATGGTCAGTGCAGTGTACTTAGAGAAATATAAATAATGAATGATGTCTTGAGCAGATACCCGCCTGTGCTGGCCTGAAGGGCACATTACTGCATATTTCTTTAAACACTCCTTTTGGTTTTACACTCAAACACCAATGTTCAGCACATTGAAAACTGAATAAATAAGCATACGTATTTAATGTCATTTAATGCATTTGACCATGTCCCCCATGGTTAATTTTATAAAATGATTGGTTAAATATGCATTGTTAAACTTGATAAATGTAGTCATTAAACAGCATTACACGTGTGGTTGAGCATTAATCAGCTGTTGGACTCGTTCTCCCCTCCAATCCAGAGCAGCAGGAGAAACATAAGCCACCATGCATTGAAGCAACAAGCAAGAAAGTAGGGCCCTGACTGGACAACACACAAAATATTTTTACTTCCAGTGAAACTAGGCTCTCATGGAGTGTATGGAGCAGGGGCAGGCTGAAGGTAGGTTTTGAAGCTGGCTGCTTGATGCTGGTTAGCAGAACATGCTATAAGACTTGACTGACAGCGGTAAGACAGAGGCGAGGTTTTCCTCATGAGATTCAGATGAGAGGAAAAAGCAATCATTCAGTCAGAGAAGTTGTGTTGTGCTAAACTCTTAGAGTTTTCTAGAGTTTATTATTTCAGAGTGTTTCACAACAGCTATTCTCACCTACTGTAGTAATGCCTTTTATGTGTTTCAAGATTTTTTAATGTAATATGTTATGTTTTAATTTAATTAACACCACTGATCCTCCCCTGTTTCAGAGACCAGACACTCTAAAAAACATTTTTTGGCATGTTTTCAACGTAAATGGTTTACATAGGTTTGCTAGAGTGATATTCTGTGTACTTAGGTTCTTCTTTTTATATCTGTTTTTCTGTACAACAACACCCGACCAGGGGATAACAAAAGACATTAAGCCAAACACTAAACCACAACAAATTACACGAAGCATTTTTTAAATTAATTTTCTAACTTTATGTTGCAGCTACCTGTGCTGCAGTGCTTTTGCTAGCTTGTAGTACATCAATAGTGTGTACATTTAATCAGTGCTATTCCTAACAAGTTTACAAATACTATCTTGATTTTAAACAGTAACGACCCATGAAACTGAACAGTCAACTCAAGTTCTCTTAACAAGCCCAAGCGGGAGCAGCAGCCAGGGCTGCTCTGTTATTCCCAACATAGTCCAAACTCTTTGCTAATGTCAGACAGTGTGGCATTTCAACGCTGTTTAACCTGGGTCTCAACAAAAAAACAAAAAACAAATCTAACTGGTAGTAAAGTGTTTTTACATCATACTAGTTGAACTTGATATCTAGCCCAAGCCGTGAATTGATTTTGCTCTCAGGCAAATATCTCTCTGCTTCCTGAAAGGCCGTGCTGAAGTCAGGGCACACTGGCCACTGTTTGAGCTTGTCATTTGGGTATTTTTCATCGAGTGTGTCTGACAGAAAGATAACACACTGTCACAGAGTGCAATCCATCTTTGTTTCCAAGTTACTCTTAGAGAATTCAATCTCAAGAGTATGGGGTTAGACACACTGGTGATTAATCAACTCCGTGCTCATGTGGGTGTGAGTGTATGTGTCCAAATCGTTATGGGTCTTTGTCTATGAGTGATAAATCAATGTCCAACCCAGTACAGAAGACAGAATGCCTTAACCCCTATCAGCCCATACAAGATAAATTCATCTACAATTGTTTTGCAGACAATACTTTGACAGGAAAGTTATGCTATCTTACTCAGTTGGAGCATTAGGATGACGGTAAACCTGCAGTGTTATCGAGCAGAGGGAGTGGGGAGCGGGTATCCTCAAGGGAAGAAAAAAGAAAAAAGCTGGCGGCTGACCAGGAGAGAGCGCTGAGAAAGGCATGGGAACACGTCTTGTGCCTGCATAGACATCAGTTCACAGTTTATGAATAATTCCTTGGACCTTTGGAAGAAATCCTATTCAAAAGTGAATCAACTGTGACACTAAGGTTTTGCTTGGTGAGTGATTGGATTTACGTCTATGGGCAACACAGAGAGGATGGTGTAACTAAGAAAGCCAGGGAGCTATATAAAGAATGTGAAGCCACACATAACAAAAGTATCACTGCAGGAGATCCTGGTGCAAAGTAGGGATAAATGATGGAGATTAATGATGTAACATGCCTTCATTATACCATAGTACTTATAATCAAATTACTCTCAAATGAATTACATTTCCCATTAATTTATCACTTCAGTCACTTTTTTTCATTCTTAATGCCATACTAATGATTTTTTTGTATTATTGTTGCCCTTTACTTGTTGTTTAAATGATTAAAAAGTATTATGCTCTGAAAATTATGGCGATGAAACAGGTTCCAAAAAATAACGCAAAACATTAGATAAAAAGAAAACTTTTTGCTGAATCATAACCACAGCTTTGGTCTGAAAGAAAATCAATAACTCTATCAAAGTTCTCAATAATATATACTGTATATTATAAAGTGTAGTAAATAGTGGATTAATCTAAAGATTATTATTACTGATCGACTAATGATTAATTGATAAGTGGCCATTTAAAAACCAAAACAAAAAAACAGATTTATATAATAAGTGGCACTAAACACACACACACATATAAATATATATATTACAATATGCCAGCTGAAAAAAAGTAGTAAATCAATATATTTTTAATAATAATTGTGCCCCATTGTATCAAATACTAACTACAAATATTTAGAAGGTAACAAAAAACATTACTGAGTAAAAAAAAGACATATATGGGAAACATTTTCTTGATTTCTATTGTACAGAGATCTAAAATCTGTAAAAGACAGGCTGTCGCTGCAACATGCGGTCAAACTATTTGCCACTTTGTTTCAATGAAGAGGAGGGTAATGTGATTTAGCTTTTATTTTTTTAGCAGTCAATGCTGGGAGAGTTGTAATGTTAAATAGATGCTATCTAGGTGATACCCTAAGGAGTTCATGGGGTGTTTATATTTACAAAAAAAAAGCAAAATGACGGACCAGACTGTGAAATGATTCATGTTTCTGCTTTAGCATGTCTATGGCATTACTTCTCTTGCAAATACCAGTTAGCCTCCCCTTCAGAATGATTAGCGGCTTGTTCTAGTGGACGACTGTAACATTACAAGAAACATTCAAGAAATTCTCTCCCAGCATACGTTATTCATCAGTTAGATTGAAGAAATTTTAATCACATAAATCTTTAATCGATCCCTTGTAGTAACACAGTGAAACTTTACACCATGGATTCTTTTTTCACTTATATGTATTATTTCATAAAATGTGATTTACTCATCATACGATTGCAACCCTTTCTTACAAATCAGTGATATCCAAAGCTACAATACTGTGTGTAAATATTAAAAAGGGAAAGTTGTGAGTAATATTTTGGACATGTGGAAAAATTCTGCAGCAGTGCAGTGCTACTTAAATGTCTCAGAAATGACCCGATAAGGACTGTTATGCTTATTTATCCTATTGCTTCTCTTTGCTGAGAAAGATCAACTCATCTCTGTATGGCGACTATTCAAATGGCTCCAAATTATTTCTTCAATTATTTTGCATATTTGAAGCACTCACGAGCACTGATTTTATTTTACTCATGTACCATTTGTACTAACCACAAGCATGTAGATGTTTTACTTAAAGGTTTCATTGTTTTTATGACCTTGAAAGCTTGCTTGTTCAGAGTTCTATAGAACTAATTTACGAGACAGTTGCTGAGTTTAAAGGATAAATGTGAAGTAAGTTTGGTTTACACTGGTAAATAGTCTGCTTTTAACAAAATTACACTGCATTCAGACACTGACTCTGCTTTCAACTAATTTTCTCTCAAGATTAGTGACTTTGTTAATAAAGCTAAAAATAAAGGGAACAAAATTCAAGCAGTCTTTAACCCCTCTTGTGTTTTTCAAGATTAAAAACAACAGCTGTATAAAGTAGATATGAACCATCAATCCGAAGCTAAACTATTGAAAAAGTTACTTAGACACCAGAAGTAGTTGTTTACAAACAAGTTTCCAAAAATAGTTACTGTAAGCGATAGCTAACATAAATAATTGAAAGATATGTAAGTTCTGTCATTGAATTAGGCAGATGTCACTACTCTATATAATATTGCTTTTTTAAAGTTTTTTTAAGTTTCTAAAATAAGTAAAAGCACAACTTTCAACACTGCATTCCCACTCACTCTCTAAACCTTGACTAACAATTTGAACACTCATTTAAAGGCTCACGGGGATCCTTTTGTCCTTTTTACTAACAGCTGTGGGTTTTTAGAGTCCATATAAACTACTCTACACCTCTCCATGACTCAGTATGGTTCTTCTGCCTGTTAATGACTTGGCTTGTCAAATATAAAGAGCAGAGCAGCGACTTGAGTCACTGTCTTCTGTGTGGTAAAAGTGAAGAACACCAAAACACTGAAGGGAGAGTTGGATGGATTTTTTTAATAAGAATTCATGTTGCTGGTTTCACTGCAATATACTGTATTTGTCAATCTTACAAAACAAAAGTTTAATATAAAGGCTACATTTTTAAAAGTTTCTTGCTAACTGTTTAGGCAAGCAAGGCAGCTAATAACCCGCAGAAACCAACTACCGAGCAACAGGACGAATTAAGCAATTCAGCACAAAAATGATCTGTTATTTTGAACAGTCCTTTGGTGAACCATTATCTCTTGAACACTGCAAGGAACAAAACTATCTAATTAGACTTTTATATAAAATAAAAATTTTAGATTGACTCAAACCAGGCCTAAAGTCTAATAAACACCTGTTAGTTTGTGCAACCAATGGTGAGGGTTACTCTAATTCTAAACCATCTCAGTAAATAATTATCCTCCGTGTCTATGGTTAATCTTGTCCCCTTTCAGTTACTGAAGTGTACACAAACTAACAGTTGTTAAGGTAACACAACCTACAGCGTTTTGGTAATGTTTCTCTTTCAGAGTTATTGGGTAAATAACAACATTAACAAAGATGCACATAATCTTATCTGAAGGAGGGCTTTGAAATTGAAAATTGGAGCATGAAAACAATCTTGCTTCTTGTAGAATCCAAGTAATCCTCAAATTGATTTATTTCAAAACAAGCTCTGTATTAAATAATCTTCTCTTTCAAAACCAAGTAAACTCAACTTACCTATAACAGTTTATTATTATTATTATTTTTTTTCAAAGAATCAACTTTGCAAAAAAACGTTGGCCATTCAAAATAAGATAACTCTCTTTACCATAGATTCACAAATGAATTATTTTGTCGTTAACTTATTACTACCTCACTAGTCACACCTCCATCTTTATTTTCACTCACTTGTTTACTGTTTGGATTTGGCTACCAAGCTTTGAAATACAGGTTTAGTTTTTGTTTATTGAAAATAAAGCTGTTTTGTGTTTTAAGCAGTTCAGCCTCCATCTGATGTGAGAATTTTAATGTTAGTCTCGAAACTTGTCCATCAACGTTTCAGCTGTTTGTCACAGTAGAGTGATGTTTATTTTGTACTTCAGTGTGGAAAAAATCAGTCGAGATGATACAGAGGGGCTGTTCAGTGAAATAAGATTCTAATTGATTAAAAAAGCTAAGCTTGTATTTTTAATACTAGTCTATCAATCAGTAGGTGACAACATACTAGTTTTGTCCACTTCTTTTTCACTGTGTTAATGGAAACATGGGTCAACAGGTTCGTACACCTGCTGCCCAAGGGGGGAGAGGAAGCTCCCCTGTCAATGTAACAGGTGTTTGCCTTATAGGACCATCAAAACAGGATATTCACACAAGCAGAAATGAAAGACGGACAGTGGGTGTGCACAGAGAGAAAAACAGTAATTATAAAGGATTTGTGGATGACACACATTCTTGCAGCTGTCTTACTGTTACACCTGTGAAACTGGTTGTGCACAAATGCAGCACTGATCAGAAGTCAGTTAATTTTTAAAAGTCTACCAATTTGTTTTTAAATATATTGCTCTTATTTCCGTGCTGTCTGGATACAAGGCAAGGATAAAAGAGGTGAAACAGAGGGAACGTCATCCTAGGTAGCAAACACACTTCTAAATACAGGTTTACATTCACAATCAGGAGACCGTGACTATAACACGAAGGCCAAAGCCAGTGGGCCATGACAAAGTCTGAGGGAGGTCTTCAGGTTTTTAATGCACATTGGTTCTAGATCATTACTCCTCTGAGAATGACTAGCGCATGCAAACAGCCGTGGTAATGAGCGCATAGAGACAGTAAGGTAAATGCTCGGGAAAGTGAGGGAAATCCTGAGGTGGCTGACTTGAATAGGGAATGAATTGCTGCAGAATGCATTGTTCTATTGTATAGAATTTGTTTTGATCTAAGACCAACCTCATAGAAAGGTGAGCATTCAATTCAAAACATAAATTTCATGTGAAAACAAAAGCAAATTAAAACTAATATCTGTTTCAAATGTTATCATATCCAACAAGAATTTTAATAAACAATCCTTTATTTGTTTATGCAATATTTGAGTTTTATGGCACTTTTGGTTTGAGGTTTGGTCTGAGGTACAGTACATTATTTTTGCAAAAAGTATTCACTAACCTTTCTTGCCTGCAGTATATATTTAACTTACATCTTGTTATTAATTCATAGTGCTCTGTAGGATGTTGGTCCAACTTTTGCATTTTTATTCGCTTTAACTTTCCTGGAAAGGCAGTCCACAAGGTTAAAAGACTGTATATGGAAGGGTTTACCATCTTTCTAGAATCAGATTCTCTGTGACGAATCTCTGAGTCTCCCCTCTATTTC
>JAUZNJ010049375.1:0-14983 GCA_034780135.1 Jordanella pulchra
AGTACTTTGCATGAATTAAACTATAAAACAGAAGGAACGTAAAAACAGAATTACAGCAAGTAAAAATAAAAAACATGAGAAATGCAGACAGTGAAGCAAATAAAACAGTTGGACCAAAAACTTAAACTAAGAGTTTAACTCCAACAGTCAACAAATGGCTTTTTTTAACTTTGAGTTGAAAGAACTAAGCCTTCAAACACTTTTTTAGTCCTTTGGAAGTTTGTTCCAGATAAGTGAAGCATTGGAGCTAATTGCTGCTTCTCCATGTTTGGTTCTGGTTCTGGGTGGACATAGTAGGCTTGAACTAGAAGACCTGAGTGATCTGAGAGGTTGATACACTGACAACAATTGTTCTTGACAACCTTTCAATATTAATTCTTCATATGCAATATTAATAGCAAACATTTCCATTCTTTAACTTTGCTCCTTTTTATACATTATTTACTACTTATATTAAACAAACCATACTAAACTTCATGCTGCAGGATTGAAATAATCACTCAAATCTTAAATACGTCCGATTACATTCACACTTTTGCTTTTAATATTCATTCATAACCACAGGCCATTTCATATTTTAACGGTACAGTTCAAATCACAAACCGTTTTAAATTAGGAACTTTTTGTGATACAAATATCAAATTTAAGATGAGAATACAGAACATAATTTACATAATGTTCATTATTTTCTTTCAAATGGCAAACTGGTACCGTGACTGCTTTTTCTATGACATTATTGCTTTTGTCCAGGTAAGGTGATGAAAAAAATCATGAAGATATGTTTTAAGACTACAGCAGGACCTATTTTCAATTTAAACCAATTGGATTAAACCGACTAAATCACATCATCAACCAGCCTGCTTCGTATGACAAATTATTGAAGTGTTTATTCAGTTTCTCAAAGTGGCACAGCAGAATGCTGTATCAACTGTAACAGGCTTGAAACTTAATCTAGTGTGAATCTTTCCTCCCTGGAGTGATGAAAGAAAAAAGTGAATATGTTACATGGACTCTGGTGCTCAAAACATGCAGGAAATATGCGCTGCTAACAAAATGCACAATGTGGTAATCAAGCCTGGAAAAAGATACAGATGTCCTTGAAGGTACAGTCACACATTCAACTGTAACAAGAGGTACATTCCTCTGCTTCTTTGTCAGAAGAACTCAGCAGGCATGGTTGGGCTATGCCCCTCATTTTCTGGTTTACAAGCAGCAGGCTAACTGCATGGGTGCTGCTGTGTGTGATGATGTGTGCATGCTTCATGCATCGTTGAATCGTTGATATCACGCCATGCCTCTGCATGTGCCTTCTCAAACACACCTGCCCCTGATGCCTCAGAGAAGGAGCTTGGCACGCATTAAACTACACAAGCAATGCCATGTCTATGTGGGACTGTTTACTGCACAGCACTGTAAAGTACTGGTTATTAAGTATAGTAATTTATTTATTTTTTTGTTGCTAATCTTTTCATATCACATGCAGAATTTAGCAATGCATCATTTTGCCACTTACTAATTGGTGACCACCCCAGTCACAGAAATAAACCCTATCTTACATTTATTCTAATATGCAACAAATTACACTACACATTTTCATATTTCGCATTGTTTGATATACTTGAAATGAAAGCTGATGCTTAAAAAGACATTGAAAGCTTAGAAGATATGTTTAAACAGCCAAATGTCCCTTTATAACCCAGTTCTTGAAGCCCATCCTATTTCATATTTAAGCAACTTACAACAGTAGTGTTTAATTTCAGTCTTCGAGGGCCAGTGTACTGCATGCTTTAGATGTTTCCCTGCTTCAGTGCATCTGATTGGAATTAATAGCTTATTACCAGTTCCCCACAGAACTCGATGAACTGCTGAGGATATAATTCAGCCATTTAAATCAGCTTTGTTGAAGCATGTACACATCTAAGACATGCTGGATGTTGGCGACCAAGGAAATTAAATAGACACCTTTACGTTAGTGTATTGCAAATGATAAGTAACAACTACACCACCAGCATCATTATAAATATACACGTATCACCAGTTAGCTAATTAGCTATAAAACGGGGAAAAGACAGTCTATTAAGCCGTTAATAATGGTGTTTATGGATCAAAAGAAAAACTTATCTTAGGTCTTAAGGTATATTTGCTTAAGTCTATTAGTTTTGAGCTGTGTTGTACAGAACAATGCTTTTAAATATAAACTATGCCTGGTGACTCCAGGAGGCATGAATGTCCAGTTGCTATTTTTTGTATCAGGTACCCTTACAGTGTAAAGCATGAGTACAATTCATTAAACTTGTAGAAATCTTTAATTATAGTCCATCTATAAATGAAGAGATACTGGCATGCTGTCTTATAAAGAAGGATAACAATGGTTACCCATACATTTTCCTTGTTCACAGCAAATTATGCTACACATTCAATTTCAATGACTTTTATCTTGGAAAAATTAGTTTTTCCAACATAAAATACCACCTTAATCCAGTGATAATATCTTTGTCCTCTGTTTGGTATTTAAAATCTATTCTACTTATGTAAAAGAACAAATATGAATTAAAGAAGATTAATTAAATGGGTTTAATGAAACAAGAAGACATTAGAACGTTTGTCTCATGAATATAGTGGTAGAGAAGCAGTGATCAGGTCCAATTTCTAGATCAAATGTAAATGCATCAGATTATACGTGTTTGCTTTGCTAAAATGTCACCTGTTCTGAAGATTGATGAAGCCTCATTTGTGAATGAAGTCCCTATAACTCTACTTCTTCTACCGACATTTCAGTAGTAATACAGCATTATTTTCTTAGTTGTTACATTTACCTTTTCGGAGCAGAACTACACAGACAAGCATAATAGAAGAGTGGGTTCCTTTAAAAGCATTTCAGGAACCAAACAATTGAACTCAATTTCTTTCAGTGTGCTAATGCAGATATTATCTTTTAAGAAGCAACTGTAAGGTTTGTGGGTAAAATATATTGTTGACCAAAGTGCAGCTCTACTTCTGTTTACTACAGCTAACCTACTGCTCTGCTCATTTTGTCATTTAAACGATAAAGTTAACTTTTGCTTCCATTGAAGGTCACTAAATAGCTAGAAAAAATGATTTTGGGACCCTTAATTACCTTTTACTGCTCAATATCTAGAAAGAAAACACTTTTCTGCATTTTTTATATGTTACATTATAATTTCATATATCACTTTTTTTTATTGGCATCTTCCTACACATCTTTTTACTCAAATAATTTTGTTTACTCTAATCATGTAACAATTAGAGTATACTCAATCAGTGGCAAATAACATATTTTATCCCAACTGGCTGTAATGCATTAATAGGGTTGTACAATAATTAGCTAATTCCTTTTCAAATTTCCATAAACTCAACTGTCAATAACCTGAAACATTCCCATCTAAAACATCGACAGTAATTTGTCACACATGACATTTTTTTTTAAGTAAGAAGGGCTTACCTGAAAGATAAAATCATATCTATGTACAGTGTCCTGCTAGGTAATCTATTGGCTAAACGCGCTTTAGAACGTTTAGCCTTGCAGAGGTGATTTTCCTGCCATTCAACTGACATCAGGCTCTGTCTAAGCATCATGTAATCTTAAAAGCACCTTTAAAAGTTGAGTGATATAATAGAGAGAAAACAACACGAGCCATCGGTTGCTACAAATCATGTTATTCGTTACAAAGGTTAACAATGAATAGCGAAAACCGCTGCGTTATGGAGTCCAAACACTGCAGTTTACTGTGTCTTAATGCTTTTTCTGTATATTTAGAAGCACTCCATTTCAGAGAGTCTGATGTCCAGATGATTTCTGCTCTTACAAAATGCTTTTTAGCACTTATATGTTTCAGCGGGAGCGTGTTGTGTGAAATTGTGGGACATCTTGAGGAAAGTGAGAAGTTAAGAGATGTGGACGGACAGAGTGGGAGTTGGGGTTTGCGGTGGTCCTTTGAATCACACAATACCCACTCTGCAGGGAAGTGATGACATGGTTGGCAGGACCCTCTCACCCCTCTGAGTTTGGGAAGGCATTAAAGACCATGATTAGAACACCACTCAAATGTAATCAATCCATTAAGATGTTTTTCAGATTAAAATAAGCAAAATTAATCAGAGTAAAACGGCCAATTGGACTAAAAATGTGTCAAGTTAACATGTCAGTTGGAATATTCTGATAGCATCCAGTGGGATCATCTAGCAACTCAAAGCAGAAACACCTTTGTTGATGTGGGTTGCTCTAACCCTGCCTTGTTTTCCTTCATCCTGTTCACTTAACCAGGTGATTAGCCCCTCAGGTGATTAGCCTGCATTGTGGAGCTGGAAATGGAAATGGTTGGAACTGATCTCTGTACAGGCCTTTTACTTCCTGGACCTGGATTATCCAATTCTGCTCTACATACCCAGTCCAGCTTGCTGCTTTGAGAATAACTTGATCCCAACAAGCATTTACATGCACACTGTTTGGATTGTCAATCGGGAAAAACCACCCCTCCAAATCAGATTATGATTTAATTCCTATTCTTACAAATCTGATCAGAATTCTCTGACTAACATGTTAACCTTACACATTTCCATCCTTCAGCTAAAGTTATGCTGAATTAGGTTACTTAAAGGGTCCTGATAGCAAACACTAAGGGGTGGATGGGGAAATTACTAAAAATCATCTGCAGACATTTAACTTATCAGTCATTCAAGTATGATGACTACATTAGTAAAAGATTAGTTAGTGGCATTTTTTCAGCATTGCACAGAAATAAAGAGGACTGCTAAAAAAATAAAGGACATGGTGCGTGTCTTGATTTAACACTACCCTGAAGTGAAGCGATCTTACTTTGTCTGTTTCATTCCATATCATCATTATGTTTTGTTCTGTCACAAACCTCTCTAAACCTAAACAAACTAGAATTGGCTGTCCCTATAGGCATTTACCCAAGACTCCTTTGCTGAAACAATGCTTCAGCAGTGGAGGAAGGATATTAAGCAAATTAAATTCATGACTATATCTCAGTTAGTTAGAATATAATGCAAAAACAATCCATGCCAATAATTTAATTCAAAAGTTATAAAAGTAATGTATTTTCTTGTATAGATTTTATAGATGGGTTGATTTATTTCAAGTGATTCTCTTTTGCTACTTAATTGCTCTCTGAGCAAATTTTACAGATTGGAATTATTTCAAAGAAAACCCCAAATTCAGTCTCTCAAAAAAAATTACATTTTCAGGATTACATAAGTGAAACACAATGTAATGGTTGTGATGTCATAACCATGCTATGATCTACATAGACAAAGTATTTTTGTCTTAAAAAAACAAAGGTTTGCTAACTTAAAAGCAGCAAGCGGCACCAAGCAAAAAAGGTTATCAAACCTGACTTTTCACAGAAAACTATGGCTGGAAATATTAGCATAATGTTTATTAGAATCATAAGGGGAAGTAGAAAAGGAGCCCAATTAAGAAGAACTGTTAGTGTGAGAGGAGTTTGAAGGGCATTCAAAGCAATGTTTTGAATGAGATTCAGAAGGCATGATCTATGGCTGAAATCAGTGTTGCTGCTAATTTATCTAAAGTTTTCTTTGGAAATCAGTGGTCTCAGAGTCTGGAGGAAGAGTGAAGAGCCACAGATCCTAAGCTTCTTGAGATCCATTGTAAAGTTTTCACCTTCAGTAATGATTGCCCTCCTTCATCCCCTGTGACCTATCAAGTAAAAAGTCTGCAAAGACTTACATCAGGAAATCTATTGCACTTAATGCTTCTGACTTCTTATGCTGATTTATTTTTAAAGTAAGACTTGAGCACCCTTGTCTGGTTTAATGACCATGGTACTGCTCTGCTTAGGGTAACATTGACTAATAGGGAGCCCATTATGAAAACACTACTTTTGACTGTGATGAAATAAACGTAAGATCTTGACTGATCCTGCAAAATCTTTACTATCAATTTTCTTACATTTTATTTAAATGCTCAAATGCTTCTTTGTTGTTGACACTTACGGTTTTATTGGATTTTTTTCTTTACCCAATTATTTGGAGACACAAAAAATTATTAGTTACAGATGTGTCAACAAAATTTAGCAGGGTGAAAGAGCTGGATGTAAGTTATTTGTTTGTGCATAAATAAGACAACTGCAGATGACAGTAATAAGTAACATCAGTTCAAGCCTTAACAAATTCATTGCCAAATTTTTAGTCCTGTTTTGCAGTACACAGAGGAAGAAATTCTTGAGCTGCAGCATTTAACAGAATGCCATTGCGAAACGTTGTTTTCTAGCGCACCATGATCAGGCGGGAGAGAAAAGTGTCCTTTTAAAGTGGAGAGTTGTGAGTACCTCAGCAATACACACACAGAGAGAGGATCTTTTCATCAGCTATGCAAATCTAGAGAACACGTGATTTTCTTCACATTCCAAGGTCCCCTCTGGCTAACTCTCTCCTACTTTCAGTCCTCAAAGGCCAGGACTCCATTTTCTTCCTCCTAGTTTACTAATTAAATTTGCTGTTTTGGTCTGTTTTTTTTCCCTGTAGTCAACTTGAAAAGAATATCTGATCTGGTTTGGATCATTCTTATTCCTGAACACTTCAATATTTACACAGAAACTTTTTAATTGTGTCATTCCTAAATGTTAGATACCTAAAAAAACAACAGTTTTCTATATTTAATTTGACAAATGTAATACATTTTTTTTGAAAGTTTAAATAATACTTTCATAATATAGGTGAATTTGTCTTATTTCTCTCCTGTTGTGATATGAAAAATAAAACTGACACGTACACTATCTAGACAAGATAAAGCATGTTGTAATGAATCGCATAAACCTCTGTACATAATGGGCCCTGTATTTGGACCTTAACCTGGGTTTTTCTTTCAAATTAGAAAATTATCAAAATGATGCACCAAAATAATTTTATTAGGAATGTATCTAACATGCAAATTATTTGTGACTATAAATGCTGTAGTGTTTACATGTTTTATGAACACACTTTTTCCTACCAATTAAACAATGTCTTCTTTGCAATGGTATTCATGATTGTCATTTGTCAGACAGCAAAAAGAAATGTAATATTAATCTGTGAGCAGAAGTTCAGATTGTTTTAAATCATCTTTAAAGAAATGTTTGAAAATATGAGCATGATTCAGTCTAAGTCTATGTACACTGTGCAACACAGATTATAGTGTTACATAAAACATAATAGATAGACGTTTTATTTTTTATATATAACCAATATGCTGCTGTACATTATGTTACTAAATATCACACTTTAGACAAATGATACATTGACTGTTTGAAAGGCATTGCTTTCTCATTGTCAAACCAAGATATCCAGCGTTAGTTATAAAAGTGAGAGACATTGAAAATCCTCAATTCAACATGTTCTTTTAATAAGCCATTACATCTGCTTTATAAGGCCAGAGAGACCAATTTTTGTATAGATTTAAATTTAAGAAAAAATCAGAGGTCGAAAAATCATTTGATTATCTGCCTTTTACTTTTCCAATTAGCACCTGTTTACTCACCCACAAAAATATAGGACCTGTACTAATATTAACAATGGTACCATTAGAAAACTGAAAAGGGATGGAAAGATAAATACCTTTGATCATTGTCGGATGTCTCAAGAAAGTCAAAAGACTTAGCAGAGTTATTAGGCCGCCTTCACATAAAAGGGTTAAGGGTAACACATGAGTGAATGAATAACATCTAAATGTGGAACAGTATGAAGGACAACACAATTTAATTAGTGAAGGCTGACAGGCACCCTTTATGAAATACAAATTTATTTATTTTCTTTTTCTCTTTATTTTTCTGTTGCTGTTTCCTGCTACTTTTTAAATTTTTGTTATATACATTTTGTTATGTTTTAATTATTTGTCATTAACACTAAAATGACTTAAAAGTGCAACATTTCCTTTAGAATGTTTATCAAAGGGTTGGGGAGGTATTTAATGTAATCCATTTTGATGTTATAATTATTTTTTTGAAAAACTATGCCCTTACTTTAAAACCATATTTAGAACAAGCTAAAGTGCTCTTCTGGGTTAGATGATACTGAAAATCAGTATTCAAGTGAAATAAAAATATAAACATTTAACCTCATTATAACTACCCTCATGTTGTAGGTTCAGTGTCTCCCACTGTGTAGATCCATTACCTGAAACTGATTGCTCTCTATATAAAATTTCAGTGTGTTTGTTTCCATGCCTGCCCACATGTCAGGCAATAATCAGTTTATTCAGCCCATCTGTGCCTACTCATTGCTGTACTGCCTATCACCTGTGTCCTAATCTATTTAACCTCTTTCCAACCACAGACACCTTGTCAGATTATCGATAACAGTTCTCCATGCAGATGTCCAGAATTACTTTCTTGACAGTTTTTGATCTGGAGTGTATGACCTTGCTTCTGCCTTTTTGGATTTTGTTAGACTACCTTGTTCCTCTCTAAACACAAACAATGGATTTTAAACTCTGCCATCAGCTGGCCCCATGCCTGATCACCTAGGCTGTCTGTTTTTTTTATTTTTGACCCTCATTTACCTTTTTGCCAAGATATCTCTATGCATCAAACCCAATTTATAATTAGATGAGTGGTGCAGAGCAATGGTCCTGGGAATTTTCTGTGACAACTCTAAGGTTCATGCGTTCCAAAGCCTATCAGCTGATTTATTATCCAAGAGTTGGTGAATAATCTTTTGCCTCCTACAAGTACCAGATTTTAATCCATTTTTTTTAACTGGTGATGAGCTTGGTTGAGTGATCAACTGACCTGTACCAGACTTTACAGCTGTGTTTTTTCACTGCAGTTAGATTGGGGTTCATGTTAAAGGGTAATACCATGTTAATAAATTACTTATTTGAGTGTATTCTTATTTCATTTAACATCCTATTTACACAGTAGCACAAGCTCTATTTCAGGAGCCAGCTATTATAGAGTAATTACTTCATGTTAGATTATGTCATTTCCTCAGAGAAGATGAGGAGGAGAAAATGAGCCACCTCCGTCAATTAATATAAGATGAGTCGATCAGCGGAATAGGCACTGTATTTGCTACATTTTCGTGAGTCATAACTTGATAATGTGAAATTTCCCTGTAAAGTGTCCCCTTGCTTGTCTTTTTTGTGATAAAAGTGGTGATTAAAGGCTATGTTTCTTACACATGTAATCATTTCCCTATTGATTTGTCAGCATTTCAGGAAATAGTTTCCCATGATAAATATCCGTGTAATGATCACTTGTCTCAATTGCAGTGGTGAAAGGAAATCATTAAACAAAAGACCCCTCTGGGCAGTGTTAAAAATGGTGTTGGGAAAATGCTCTAGTTCATGTGTTGACAAGTGGTTGAGAAAATATCTTTACAACTCTGTGTATAAAATGACTTGAGCACATATATAGGAAGTGACTGCATACTTTTTGGTTCCTCTCTTCCTCACGTTTCACCTCATTCACTCTTCTCTTTTCAGGCTTTGAGGACGGGGGAGGAAGATGAGACCTCCCAGCCCTCTCCTGATCCTGCTGTACTTCACCCTGTCCAAGGGTGTAAAGGTGGTTTCAAAGAGAGGCTCAGGTATTTACTGAACCTTATCAGAAGCCTTTGCATGCATATTTTGAGTATCCTAATACTGATGATGCCAAGCCATAATCCCACATCTGTTGTTTGTACAGTTACTCAGCCTTCAAAGTACTAAGAGGTGGTGTTAAGTCAGTAAAGGAATAACAAGGTGTGTTTGTGTGTGCTAGTGGTACAGCAATTTTGTTTTAGGCAGGAAAAAAGTGGTCTATCTTATTTTCTTTGTGTGTTTGATTTCCTGGCAGAGTTTGTTTGTCTAGGTGTGTTTTGCTTCTTTGTGTCAATACCTTCAACCTTTACATTATTAATAATAGATATTTTTAACAGTGGAAAAGATGAACTTAGCTCATTGCTTCACTTTGACTCGGAAGACGTTGGAGCTGGAGAAAACCTCTGGATTGAGACAATTACTTGGAAAAAAATAACTTTGAGCTGTAGTTACTTATAGATGTTAAGCTAAATCCTAAGACACAAAAATATATAGATCTTTTTAATGCTATTATCACATCATTATCAGAAAACACATAATTTTTTAAACATACATATACCTAGCAGAATGTTTTGTATGTAAAACATTTATTTTTTGGACTCTTTTTGTTTCAGGTTACTCAATGCTTATAACTATTTTCTTGTAGAAAGAAGGCCCTAGAATCCTGGCTTATGTTAGCAGAGAATTAGCTTGTTTTTGGATGCTTTGGCTACATCTAGGTATTTATGTATCCTCTCAACATCCCAAAATGTGACTGTCAGGTTAATTAGTACTCTTTAAATACTCTTACTCTTAAAACAAAGTTCCATTTGTTTTAAGAATATGTGTGCATGGCTGTTTGTAGTGTGTCCCTCTTCTATGCCCTGTGATGGACTCAAGACCCATCCAGTGTGTACCTCTCCTCTTGCTCAATGACTGCTAGAGATCAGCACTAGCCCCCCACTATCCTGCAGGTTTTAGCCAATAAGAAAATAGATGGATGGTTGTTATTGTTGAGTCATTTTTATTAGTGCTTCATGTCTCATTGAACTGAGCTGTTTCTATATACTCCCATCAGAGACCTCATTAGCTACTCCTGTTCAATAGCTTACTAACACATATAGGGAATTAGCTAATCACACGGATGCAACTCAAAGCATTTAGGAATCTACACTTTGTGAAGAAGACTCTCTGAATTAAAGCTGACTGCACAACTTTTCTATGGTTTACAGAGAACAGTAAGTTCAGAAGTCTTACTGAACATTTCCTGAACTGTATAGAAAATATATGATTTCAGTGATTGCAAAAAAGTGTATCTCAAACAAATTCAGGAGCTCCATCAGGCTTGTTTACTTGTTTTATATATTAATATATAAATAAATATTATAAATCACATATATGTATATAGTGTTTATTTTACTGGCAGCTGATTTCTTTCTGTTTTTAAAGATAGGGTATGTAAACTTTCAAGCACAACTGTAAACTGTGTTAAATGTCAGAGGGAATATCGTTGGAAATGATGGAAAAATAACTGAAGCTCCAATACTTACTTAATATAACAAATGATTGCAGGTCTGATCACTCAAAACAGAGAAACTACAGCAGATCGCACTAAGCACCACTCCCATCAACAAAGGACAACTAAATGGAGCAGCAATTCTTGAAAATTGGGCATTTGTATGTTGGATAGTGTCATAGTGTGATATAAGCAGCATTAAAACATGTCTCTCTTCTGCCATGAAACACCAGTTCAGACTGCTGATCAGGGTTTTATACTGTGGGGGAATACTTTGTTAAGACACTTAGCAACTATGAATTACGTGATCATATATATATTGGGGTTAAAGACTAACTTTCGCTTTGTTTATATGTTGTACTTCTCTTCAGTTTGTTCTTTATGTTGATTTGAAAATTCATAACTTTTCACTTGATCTACTAGCACTCATTTATTAACTTGCATGTGCAGTATTTCTTTGAATGACAAAATCTGTGCTGAATCCAGTAATATGTACTTTTGTTTAGAGCTTTTGGAAACCAATATCAATAGACTGGTAATCCCGTGACAGCCAGGTGTTTTAGGGGTGTGTTTGCTTTCAGTGCATTTCCCAGTTTAATTCTCCCCCAGCTGCCATATGTTTTGTTGACTGTACTTATGTCACTAACCCATCCTTACCAGAAGCCTGATCCATAACATCAGTGTATTAGCATGTGTGAAAGCAGTTATTCACCCAGGTCACCTTTTAAACTTTTTTTAGATATTGCAGTTTAGTATGCTCACTATTTCTAGGGAGAAAAATAATAAAAAATACTTTTATCTAAAGTAAAATCAAGGGCGATCCAAATATATCTGTTTGCGCATGCACAAACAAGCTAATTGTATGGATCGTGCTACTGATATGGATCAGGTAGTGGCACCGTCTTCACATAATCCATTTCAAAAGTGTACGCATGTGAAATACCCAAAAATAAAGTGGGCCAAACAAAAACCCTGATTTAAAAAAGTCATACAGAAAACCAAGTAATTTTACTACCTCTAAGATTCCTACCTTTAAGATTTCGTCCAACCTCATTTTAGGCTCTTTTCAGCCCTACATTCAACCATAAATGGTCCATGCAAAGCACCTCATGAAAGTCATTGGTAATTCAAATGAGCCAGCTGATCAATGTCATTCAATGGTACCCATGGCAACCAAAGCCAGAGATATCAAAGCAGAAATAGATGTGTTAGTGAGTGAGGTGGAGATTCAGATAAATATGCTCAGTAGCCATAGTAAATACAAAGAAGCATTATCAATGAGACCTTCAGAGTCTGATGTATGGACTGTTCATAATAATCACATCTAGGCAATATTGTACTTCTTGCATGACATGATATCTCAAAATTATGGATAATTTTATAAAACAACATTGTTCCTTAAAGTGGCTTCAGGGAGAAAGTTTACTAATTAGGAATTATATTTAACACTTGTGCGGAAACTTGCCCTGGTAACAGAGATTGCGTTTTCAAATACTGAGTGCTGCTCAGCTTATAGACCGAAGAGTAATTCTCTAGTGAGTTTAATTTGTTCACAAGGCAGGCATCTTGACATAGGTATATCTTGGAGATCTCAAACCAAGGCATTCCTCCTCCTTCTCCCATTAACAAAGTGTCCAGCATTGAACATACAATGTTGTTTAAACAGTATTTAAATGCTTACAGTAACCGGTGTGAATTCCACCCACGCTGGTACTTAATTCATACATCTGTAGTATGATTCACTCCGTTATCAGGGAGAGGAATGTGATCGACAGGGAAAATTTAAATATGTGCGGACTTTGATTTTACGTTTTTCTTAGGAGACTTTTTTTGTGTGACAGGTTAATTTAACAATGCCATCTGATAGATCACACTGTGGTTTTAGATCTGTGGCTCTGGCCCAATGGGCTTCACAAAGCCTCTCCAAATCTGTAGGATGCTATGTAGTAGGTAGTGTCGTGGTGGCATTCCTACTGTACAAGCATCACTCTTGCCATGACTGATCAATTGCTGCTACTTTCTCTTGTCTTGATAACAATCCCCGGAACCCCCACATCCTCACATGTACGTAGTCCTGTCCTTGTGGGTCTCTTGCCACTGTCCACTTTAGTAGAATTTTTTCTCAATTTTTCTAAAAGCTTTGTTCTGTTTTTACACCAGAGAGAGTTATACTTTAAGATTGTTGCTTTAATTCGAGCATATAAAGTCTGCAGTTATAACTGAAGCCTGATATTTAGGGTTAATAACTGAAATATTGCTCTAAGATAGTTCAAATGATTCAAAAACAGTTCATTCATCACGTGCATCAGAAAAATTGCTTGGAAAGTGGAAAGATAACTTATTGGAAAAGGATGTTACTACCAGAATTTTGTCCTAATTGCAGTTTTTTCAGATTTTTACAGAGACAAAAAGTATATAGCTTAATGAAAAGATCCACAGTGTACATCTTTAATTTTGCCAAATTTAACACAGTACAAAAAGATGATCCAATTTCTCCATGAGAGGTTTACCTAAGGTTAATGTGAAACTCATTTTGGTCCTAAATGCAAGAAAATGGAACATCAATTATGAACAGCTGCAAAGGTCAAAAAAATAGAATAGAGTGCAAAAAGACTAGAGTAAAAACTTTCCATGACAATGAATACAGGCGAGATAAAAAAAGCAGTCAAACAATGTGAACTCAGATTGCTAGTTCAAAATAAGTTTCTGCCTGCTCTTTATTCTTAGATTTTTTTTATGTTCTTCGTCCTCAGGATATGATGACCATTAGTTTGGCAGCATCTCTTTTAGAAGCCTCAATGCCAGTCAGATATGTTCAAAATATATTGTTTAGGACAGCCAAACTTTTCCCCCTGGCAATCTTTCTTTTTTTTCACAAAACTCCACCCCCCATCCATACCATACAATATAACAGTATTTAACATTGCTATTAATTCTTTTTTTCTTTTAAAGACAAAAAACTTTCAAATTAGGTTATTTATTCAATTATTTTTTTACATTTTCCTTCTGCAAATACACTTGTCCCCCATAGGGGACACATCCCCAACTTTGGGAAAATAAGTAGTCTATGTAGATATTAGTGCATTAGGGTTTGTTCAGTAGTATTTTCCCAGCAATTTGGTAAAAGCTAAATTGACGCAAGTCAGTGCAGTCTTGGTTGCTTTAAGTCTGCAAGCAGGAAGGTTGCTAAACAAAGAGTCCTAGCTAAGCTGGGCAATCTCAGCCCTTTGAAATCCTTCGTGAGAGACTGCTTGAGTCGATCTCACAGACTGCAGATGATTTGACAACTATTGGATACATATCTGATTTAGTGCCAGACATGGAATAGGCTCAAATCAAATTTTTTAGGGCGGTAAAAAGATTGAAATCAGGTCATCCAGACTGCTTAAGTTGGCTAGATCTGATGGAGTTAAAGGGCAAGCTAAAATCACCACACAGCATCCTGATGTATCCATGTAAGTGTACATTGTAGCCCAAGTGTACAAGAAGGATATCTCATTTTCAAGTAGTATTTTTTTAAAGCGCGTGTGTGTCTGTAAGTGTTTGTGTAGCATGCAGGACATGGGGATATTTTTTCTTCAGATTTCTTTATTTTTTGTTTTCCTTTGACTTGATTTTATACTCCTAAAAACACAACCTTGAACCTTACTGTTATATTTTGCTAACAAAATGGCTAGTGGATACAGAGAAAAGGGTACTCATCAAGTTGATGAGATGATACAAAGAACAAAGTCTAATAGTTTAATTTATTACTTTTTTTGTACTGATCTTGTGTCACTCAGGGTAAGTGAGTTGGTGAAACTGACATCTTGTGACATTAAATGCTCCAAACTTGTTCTGACTGCTATCTGTTTTGGGAACTTTTATTTAAATAGAATAGAATAGAATAGAATAGAATAGAATAGAATAGAATAGAATAGAATAGAATA
>JAUZNJ010049375.1:15083-29487 GCA_034780135.1 Jordanella pulchra
TTTGGGAACTTTTATTTAAATAGAATAGAATAGAATAGAATAGAATAGAATAGAATAGAATAGAATAGAATAGAATAAATAGAATAGAAATCACCTTTATTATACCACTGTAGGGAAATTCAGGTGTGTCAGTGGTAAGTCAAATGGGCATATAAAAGTGCCCAAGTACACATTAGACAAAAAATATGAAGAACAAATATCGACAACTTTAAATAGTTTTTATAGCAAAGTAGGAAAAATACATCTGAGAAAAAAAAGAAAAAAACTACAAAGTATAATTTGCTAATATTATCACCCACACTGATATTGGGATTCTGATAAACCTCTTAGAGGTCCATGTATAGCTAAAAACTCCTCAAAGTGTAATAGTCTTTTTCATTCTGCTGCTCTGTGCCGCAAAAATGGAACACACAGCAGCAGGGTGCTAATTTAGCTGCCTAGAGAAACACAGCAACTTCAAAATAATAGTTGTATTTTTTTCTCAAAGAAAAGTTGTTTTCTTGAATACATGTGCTCAAATAATACCTCATGCATCTTTAATTTCCGATATCCAGTCTAAAACATCCAGAATATTCCTCAATGTGATACTAAAATGCCAAGGCCCACTTCAGACTTTTGATGTTGCATTCATCTTAGCAATGAGGCTAGAACACACCAGACACAATCCAACAGAAATTATGATCGCATGAACTTGTATTACATTGAAATGAATGGAGCCGCTTAGACTGCACACAATCTTCTGCAACTGTGGCTCCATATTTCTGACTGCCGGTCTATTTCAGTCTGACCTACGCAGCAATTTGGGATGGATGTCATGAATCAGACAGGAAGGGAGACCCTGTAATGAAGTCAAACACATCCACTTTGAGGGAAATACAAAATAAAACCTACGAATCACAAGATAAACCAGCCAGATTCACCCCTGTATACATTTGTATGGAAACACAGGTGAAGCAAAGCTGATCTTGTTTTAGGTTGTGTAGAGAGGCAACCACGCATTGATGTTCACCATTCTGCTTCTTCATGCTGAGGGAATTTCTGGGACAAACTCTCCTGTAAATGCGCAGGGGTGCGTAGTTGCATTCTCTACGCACCCAGTGTAACGAAAAAATACTTTTGCATGGTAGTGTCATAAGTGGGCACTCAACACGATTAATGATGATTAACTGCAGCAGAAAAAGAGAATTTGAATTAAGGCATAAAAAACAAGAACCCAATGAACACTGACAACTAACTGAAGAAATTATGGAGGAAACATTGGAGAAAATAAAGTGACACATATTCTCAAAAAAGGGTATAGTAGGAGTACATTTCTGTCCCCTGAGGTACAGTTTGAACTTGAGTACCCCACAGGGCTAATAATTGGACCTTAAAGCACATATTTGTTTTTTTTTTTGAGGGCCTAAAAAGGTACATTTTTGTTCCCAATATGTACTCCTTATTGGTAATTTGAGGGTACACTGTCAGAAGATGGACAAGAAGCAAACAAAAATGATAAGACAGTAATTAGAAGATAATGATTTAATGCAGATTTTACATAATACAATAAATACATAAATACAATACATTCTCAACACTGACACCATATGGATTCTTTGTGGTAAAATGTTGGTTCCCCTATCATTTGACCACCACTTTCATGTAAACAGAGTAAAGGTTGATGAGGAATGGACTTTCAGACAAATGACACATACTCTGTTAATGACATTTCGTATGTTGTTCAACATTATGGGTAATTTTCAGATGAAATGAAACCATAAAATTATATCATATAATTGTTTTGGGGGACTGCACACTGGCACAGTGGTTAGCGCTGTTGCCTTGCAGCAAGAAGATTCTGGGTTCAGTCCTGGCCTGGGGTCTTTCTGCATGGAGTTTGCATGTTCTCCCTGTGCATGCGTGGGTTCTCTCCAGGCACTCCGGCTTCCTCCTACAGTCCAAAAACATAACTGTTTATTGGTATCTATCAATTGTCCTTATTTGTGAGCGTGTGTGTGCGCACTGTTGTACGTCTTTGTGTGTCTATGTGTTGCACTGGGACAAACTGGCGTCCTGTCCTGGGTGTACCCTGCCTTATGCTAGGAGACAGGCACCGGCCTGACCTCAACTTCCTTATTTGTACATATTTTACTTTCCTAAAAGGGTACAAGATTGTCACGAAAGGTGCTATTCTAAACTTATGAGGTACAATCTATAAGGGTACTGATAAGTACCCAAAGTTGAGGGTACAATGGTAGTACCTTTGAGGGTACCACCCCTGTGACAAGCCTCTGCAGATGAATAGAATCTACTAATTAACTGATATGTCTGACTGAGAGGGAAATATGCAATGAGGAGCCTCAGAGTACAGAGGACAAATGTTGACATAATAAAAGTAAATACATAAATAAATAAATGCAAGCAGTAATACATCTGCATACAGTTTCAGGGACAAGAAATACATCAAATAAATAAATGTAAACAGTAATAAACAATTAGAAAACCAATTGAGAAATTAATGTACAGATATATTTTAATGAGCTTACTTATGTATATGGTCATCGAAATAATAATTACCTTACGTATCTAATGTCTTTATAATTTTCAGATTTATTATTTTATTGCTTGATTTAATATGTTTTTATTTACACTGGTTTCCACAGACTTTTTGAAGGGCAGGGGTGGAAAAAAAAGAGCACCTATAGCACCTCCTTAGCACTGTAGAGGGGAGCGAAGAAAGATCCTTCCTGCAGCTATCAACACCTACAACAACTCAATGAAAAAAAATACACACAAATAATCTGTTGATTTACTGCCACATTTATTATCCATTTGGGATTAATAAAGTGTTTTTGAATTAAATTGAACTGAATTGAATTGATTGTCCCCAACAGAAACCCACTCTTTGTGTCGGGTGCGTGCATTAGACAAAAGTGAATTTAGTCTCCATCTCTTTTCTGACCAGCTATGGGAATAGAGGAATGTTTAACTTTTGTTGAAACAAGATAGAAGTTTAAAATCATGTCATGTATCACTGTTGAGTTAGTGGGTTGCAAGATGAAACTTATTGTTAGTGTCATTTGAAAACGTTTGCAGAGGCTAACAAAACAAACTATAAAGTCTAAATTGTTATAATAAAGATTGTGGACTTAACAGTGTAGAGAAAATAAAAAAATAAAATAAGAATGTAGGTAAGGAAATAATCCCTATTGTGTCATGTTAGAGATGAACACTTTCAGGTCCACTAAAGAAATCTGTCCTGCAGGTAAAAAATAAGTGCACACTTTTCACCTCCACCCCTTGTTTTTTTCCCAGTCTAAATAACATATAAATATTCATTTTACAGAATATGAAATTTCTGATATTTCATTGTCGCTTACTGCTTTATTGTTTAATTGGTTCCACGCATGAACCTAAGTGCATTATCACATTTGTTTTGTTCTTATTTATATTGCATGCACCTGAGTACAACGGTGTGCTGTCATTGTTTGTTCTTGCTCTCATTGAAAAACATAAAAACCTTCTCTTTTTAATTATGTAGGTAAAAAAATATCATCACTGAAAAGCCTCTAACTCTGCTTCTTGCCACCATATTATGTAATTTTCTTCATTTTGAAGCAGTTATATTCAAAATATTATCTGACTTTGTTATACATGTGTACAGATTTATTCTGTTCTTTACAGTACAGTTTAAGATTAAATTAAGCTCTGAGACTTATCTATTTTCAAGTCTTAGTTTTTCACTCTTGGTGTCCATGTAGTAAACATTTTTTGCTTGCTGAGAAGCTGTTTGTTCTTTTTTAAATGGGATAGAAGTTTTATATAAGTTTATGATTTTTTGACCTGCAGATTAGGTGTCAGGATGTGCATATGTTGAAACTAAACCTATTTTGGAATCCAACGTGAGACAAAGTACAAAAGCAGATTTCATAACCAGGAATGGCAACAGACTAGATTTTCTAGACTAGTGTTAAATATGAATTGCATTGTGAACTATATTAACTGCCTGATTATATCCCCAGTGGGTGCTTATTTTCTGGTTCATGAATTTGGGGCATTTGGAGCTGTGAAAGAACTCTACTGACTGCTGCTACTTTTCTTTAACCTGGCTACAAGTTGAACAATTGAAAACCAAAATTTAGACAAAAAGATGTGGAGCATTGTTTGAACAACAGTTAAAATGAGGTACTTGTGGGGCAACATGTTTCACTCGGGAAAACACTATTACTTCTGGACTGAGTGAAAGGGTTTGAAATTTTATACCAGTAAGGAACCACCTATAAAGGCTTGATTAGCCCTCAAGGGGCCCTGGATAGAGCGACTCTTCCATTGATTTTCACTCCCAATGTACAAGTGGTATTCCCAGCATTGTAATACTGCAGAAATCTAACTATTATTCCACTTGGAGTTTACTTGGAGTTTTTACTTCCTGCTATAATGACTTACCCTACAGTGTGAATCCTTCAAATGCACCTCATTCTCTATCTGTTGTCCCATCCTTGGTGTTTCTCATATATTTAATGACCAGCGAATCTCAGTGGAATTGGATATCATGCGGGTTGAAATGTTGCTCCAGGTGTTTTATTGTTGCCGTCTTTGCACACGGATAAGTGAATGCATGTACAAGCTTTCTGCATTTGACCCACATCTTGATGTGCATATGCTGGGCTGCTGGAAATTAGAGTTTTATTTTGCAAGCGTACTGCGTGATTGTTCAGTGTACTAACCAGGGCCATGCTTAGTCTGTTTCTCTGACAGACACAGACCGTCAGCGTTCATCTATCAGACTTCAGTTGTGCCAGTGGTGCTCACACTTAACACAACATTTGAAGTAAGAGTGGTTTTGATAACACATGTTCTATGTGTTGTTAGGTAAAGCTGAAGGACAATGGAGTAAGTGACCCTTCTGGCTGGTTGTCCATTGTAGCATTGAGTAAAATAAGACCTGGACTGTCTCAATAAGGACTTTATTTTCTAATCCCCTGGCACCGTGAAACTAAGAGTTAGAGGTTCATTTATATAACTGACGTTTGTAATGGTCTCTTTCTTTGGAGAAATACTGGATTGTCTTAAATATGACATAATGGTGAATAGATAACCTAAAAAAGAGAATTCAGTTAAGTGTTTTTTTTTCTAATTCAAAAACACTTTCACACCCAGCCCATTTTTTTGTCTGATATAGTAACTTTTCCTTTAATTAGATATTTTGAGATTTTCACTGTTGAGCATTGAAAAAGCAATAACATGAAACCTTATTCACAGCTTCATGTTAGAAAACATAAATGACTTCAGCATATGGGATCTTTTTACAAAGATAAAAAGTTCTCTAAAAAGCATGCCGTGGACATCCATTTGGCCCCATGAGTAAATAGTTTATAAAATTGTTTTTGCTCCAGTTGAAGTTGCAAGCTGCTGTGACTAATGTGCAATATGACTTTTATGTTGGTCATAAAAAGAAACATTGCTAACTACTGATTGGAATGTGCTTGTTCGTGTTTGCTGTGTTCTCTATGTCTCATGGAAAACTTTCAATAATATATTCCCTTTTTCTCAGTAGCTCTTCTAGGGTTACTTTTCGCTTATTGGCTCTAGATCAGTGCTCTCTTTGCTAGGCTTGTCAGTAAAGGCCATGTATTAGTAGAATATCCTATTATGACATTATGCTATTTTGAATTATGGATTGTTTTGTAAGTTTTTTAAGGTATGTGATCATAGAGTATTTAATAACCCATCTTTGTTTTTTAAATTCTCCATAACTTTATCCTTTACCTTTCCTACACGTATCCCTTGTTTTACATGATGCTAATTGTTCACCAATGTTATTTAACAAACCTCTGTGACCTTTGGAGAAATGCTGTTTTAATGTCAAGATTGAATTATATTTATGTGGACTGTATTAAGGTGACCATTAAATCCAGCCGTGTACTAGATTTTTAGGCATATCATTGCAACGTAGGTTGGTTTCCAAGGCCTTCTGAACTTCTTGAAATTCTGTTTGTACAATATGTATTTATTTTTCTGCTAAGTAACACTTGTCTGCTAGTTTGTTGTTGTATTGGAATACAGATAAGGTACTTTTAATGATATGTTTGCATAGCTTCAAAATATTGTATGAAAGGTTTCTGCAGCAGCAACTTTTTTAAATGTTAGTGAAACACTGTAGACCAGCATTCATAGAGCTATTAATATCTTTAAAAAAAATAATTAGGAATACCTAAGTCTTAATTAGTTTTTGTTCTTCATAGATAGGTAAGATCTTGTAGGTTTTGAAGGATATTCTGTGTTTTTTCTTTGGAACGAACAATGTCCCATTTAAAAGTGCTTAAGCAAAAATTACTTCTATGGTTTGCAAAACCCCATTTTTAAAACTAAAAAAAAGATGACTGGTAAAATATATACAAGAAAAGCTAGAAAAAGTCTGTCTGGTTTCTACTTAAGCTGTGAGAATTGTCATGCCCTATTGGACTTAAAATCTACACCTGTCCCAGCTCAATCTGATGCCCAGTGGCAAGCATGAACTTCTCTGAATGAAATTCAGCCATTAGTAATAAACTTGTTCTTCCCTTGCTGTGACAAGTCAAATTGCTTGGCAAAGACAAAATTTGTTCCATAAAAACTATGTATAGCTGTCAGTCAATGTCACTTCGTCAAAAGGAGATTTTTAGTGCAGTGCCATGAAATGAGCTCAGAAAATGTTGTGTGTTGTGTTTTACCCCAGGCACTCCAGACAGCAGCTCTCATTATGAACTATACACAGCTGCGGTTCCTTTCTAGCCCATAAACAGACAGAAGTCAGTAAGAAGTCATAAAAGAGCCTGAAAATGCCCATCATTAAGAACACCGAATGCCCTCTGACCAATCTCTCGGTAAAATTATGTCTTTTAAAAATACCTTTCTCACAAACAAATTTTTGCTGCAGATTTTCAAATATGACATTGCAAAAAACTTGTCTGAAAAAACGCAGTTACCTTTACCAGATATATAATCGGAAGACGAAAGTACTTTTTGAACCATTTTCTGAATGAATATTTATTTCCTATAACCTTTTTCCCGAAAGAAATGCGTCCGTCAAAAGTTTACTGTGGCTCTAAAACTGTAAGATATATGGAAACAAATTGTATGTAATTTAAAAAAAAGTTTTATTTTCACCAAAATATCTATCCAAAATTATTGCCACCATAATTTTTGACATATAATTTGAAAGCTTTTACCTGGATAACAACATTTAAAAGTTTATAATTACTGCCTAACATGTTTTTTTTTCATTTTTCCTTTTGTAATTTTTACCTTATGTTACAAGCTCTTGCCTTTGAAGTGAAAGCGTCTCTTTCCCATGACCCTAATCTTTAGATCCTTAGATAGATTCTGTCTCAGATTCACTTCTGAACTCTTGCTGGACCACTCCAAAACATTCAGCATTCTTCATATCTAAACCTGCTAAGGCCTAATTGTTGCATCTTCTTGGACGAATAGAGCTTAAGCGACAGTTCAGACTAGATAACCTGGATCATGTACCCTCATGCAATCAGAGGCTCATCTATCTGCGAAGCAGTTAATTAGTGTTTCATCCACACCTGCTTGTAATCCAATCAGCATCAGCACAGCTTAAAAGAATTCAATCAGTAGCTCAACTTGCCATCAAAAAGCATAGAGTTGGATTGCACATCAGACTTTGATTCTTATGATCCTGATTCAGCCCTCCTCCTTCCCCTTCTCCACCATCCTTACAACCTCCATCGGGCTCCTTCTCCATTCTGCCTTTAGCCCCCATTGAAGTACTCTCTGGATTCTTACTGCTGTTCAAGGCATCCACAGCTGGTCCACCAGAAGACTGCCATGTTGAGCCTGGTTCTGCCAGACATTTCTTCCCAAGGGGAGGTTTTTTCTGTCCAGTGTTGCCCTATGCTTGCTCATCATGGAGGTTCTATGAACCCGCGCCTTGTTCTAGCCGGCATCCATCTTCATACCATCTGCATTCCACCACCAGTTTCAGGTTACAGGGGTTTCATCCCTGTTCTCATCAAGCAGTTAGTGCTTGTAATCAAAGTAAAATTCCTGTTAATATACCCTGCCGAGGTCTGAGCACCAAAGTCTTAAATATTGTTTCAATAAATTCTTCTAACTGCCTTCCTCTTTTTGTGAGCTTTTCAGATTGAAATGTAATTTGCCAGCACTATTTAAGCAAGAGATTAGAGGGAAAAAAAATCAGAACTGACCTAAATGGCTAAAGGAAAAAGAGGTTATATTAAAGAGTGATTCAATGTTTTTTTTAACTACAATAACTTAAGATTAACTGTTTGTATTTTAGAACCTCTTTTGAAGTTACCATAATCCTGGATGAATGCGATTTTTTCACCAACCTTTTTAATGATTTAAAAAAAAATAAAATCAAATCCATCTTTTTTTGTAAAGATTTAGCTTTTTGATTATACTTTAATTTAGAAAAACGTTAAAGACTGTAACATCAAAACAATATTGACCTCATAGAAAGTACTGTTATCGATGTCTCTGGAGACAAAAATAAAACCTCAGTTAGTTGTCTCCACATACTGTTATGACAGCCTATTGCTACCCAGTGCTGGAAGCAGAAGAAACTGGAGATGTTTGTGTGCTTTTATTTGTTTACTCACTGTCTGAGACATTTTGAATTCATGTGAGCTATCATGTCCAGACTGTGGCCCCTGTTGTTTCTCCAAGCTGGGATAAAAAACAAAATGATACAGCCAATATTCTAAATGACTCTGCAAAGTCTCCTTCCAAATCTCTGATAAGATTGTGCCATAGATAACACTAAATCTGACATGGCCCCAAGGCAATGTGGGAGATGAAGTCCATGGAGAGGATGCTTGAATAACCACTCGATAAGCATGAGGAAAGGAATGCAAAATCCTGCCTGTCTGTCTGTCAGTTAGTTAATTTATTTGTCAAGGCTCTCTCTTTTCATTCCACATATCACACTGCAGCAATTTCTCTGACACTTGAAAACTGAAATGTGCCTCTCTATACATTTCCTCTGTCAAGTAGATGAGCTAAATGACATACACAAATAAGATGTGGAGAGACCTTGTCTCTGCTTGTCATGCTCGCCTCATACCCCAGAGTCCTCTGAGAGGCTTGTATTGAACATTCATTCCCCTCATTTCTAGAGCAGGACATGAGCCTAATAGTTTATTGACAGATCAACTGTCCACTTTGACATCCAAGCACACTAATTTATGGCTTCAGTCAATCGCAAGTAAAATGACTGATTATGCTGAACCTTTAACATTGATATGCTTAAAAAAAAAACGCTTTCAAAACTTGTTTCTTCTGCATTTTCCTTTTCTTCCCCTTTTTTTTCTTCTTGTTCATCTTCTGATTATTAATGTTGCTAATTTTTGTTCATTTGTTTGCTTTTTTCATTTATTTTTTAGTTATATGGTACATCATTGGATGTTTTTAACATTGCTGAAACTAATTTACTAAGTAGTAACTAAGTAATTACAAAAACCTAAGCGACATTGTTTTGTACATCATTCTTTTCCTGGTCTAAATATACATTGTAGCTGCATTATTATTTCAAATAAAAAAACACATGTTTTTTTAGTGAATAATTTAACAGCATTGTAAATGTAGATAAACTGTAAGTTTGAGAAATTATTTATTATTTTATGTATTTTACATAAAGTTTTTGCTCCCCTTGCTATTATTTTTATTCTCTTCAATGGAGGAAACCAGACGTGACAATTTTATTTGGATTATTTTACCATGTATAGTTCACATTCATCCTAATTTTGACCAGGAAATACAACAGAATTTTGCTATCTTTGTTATCAAATTACAACTACCTAAATTTTTTTAAACAAATTTACCAGCTCTTGTTTACCCTTTTTTGCAACGGTCATTCCAGCAGTCATAAATCTCATTTAAATTGTTGTTTATACCAACACATATTGCCTGATAGGCTCTGCACGATATTTTGAAGGAGAACAAAGTGGCTAAATGTCGAATCTATATGCATGTGAAACTTTCAATTTAATGTTAGTCGAACCTGTTTTCTGATTGATTAAGCTAATAAAATGATTTGGCCTCTGAGGCGCATTCATACATAGAGCATTATACTTTAAGTTCCAGGTTATCAACTCTAATTTTGGGGACAGAAGCAGCTTTGTCGTGAAACAAGTAGATTACCCATTCTTGACGCAGTACGACACAGTATGTAATCCCTATGTGCTGTATAAGAGTGGGGATCTATTAAATCAAACCCATAATTGGATCCAGTAAAATCAATTTAATCCCACATAACAACAATTTTTGATACATTAATGTACATGGAAAGAATAGAAACAGTGTAACGGTGGCTTAGGGATTAATAAAAAACTTGTTCTATGTTCTCCTCCACTCCAAATAAGTCGAAAATTTATTGATATGAAGAGAGTTTTGCTTGTTTGTCTACAATGTATTAATGAAAAACGAAAGCATTGAAAAAATGTTCATCACAGGTTACTTTTTTAGGTTAATTATGGTGGTTTCATGGTATATCACAGTATTTTTTTAAATGTTGTTAGAATAATGTAATAATTGTATTGTTTTTATCTAATGTTTGCTTAGATGATTTTTAGAAATGATAGTGATGTGTTTTCATTTTAACTTATAGTAGTTAGATACATTTCCTAACATGCGTATATATTCTTGAAGAAAGGAGACACTTCAAATCTCTTCAGCCTACATCACCATGAGAAGAGCCTGAACATTCTAATCCCATGTGCTCCGGGGTCATAGGTGTAACGGATTTATGATATGACCACACTGGGACTTTGTTTGGACAGTCAGTGGGAGACTGAGGGGGAGCAACGGCTCCAGGATTAATGAGATAAACTTCCTGAGATTAAGGGTAAATGATGACTGCCTGGTTTCTGAGAGTCCTGATGATAAGGAGGAGGACATCCTGTGTGTGGACAGCTGAACCCTAAACGGAGGAGGATATGTTTGTACATCTGTATTGTTGAACCCCCATCCTTACAAACATTGTAATAGGTCACACCCCTTTTCTTTGAATGAATAAAACTGTGGACTGAGGCCATACGAACCCAGAACTCACAGAGGCAAGAGTCTGTGGTTCTCCGCCTGCAGGTAAAGATAATCTTCCACTCTGGTGACTTCTTTTGATTCTTAAGTGAACGAACCTAACAAATGTATTTACGTATGACACATTTCTTCCATCGCATATTACCTATGCTTATTTTAGTGTCAGGAATAGGGTTGGGCAACGAGAATTAATCAGCCCCAACTACTTCTTTCTCCTGGAATTTTTCACATTGTTTATTTTTGATTACGAATTTTGAAGTTGGCCAGAAAAAAAAATGCTACCAAATACTAACGAAGAATAATGTGTAAACAACTACTTTTATTTGAAAGTAGCCCTGATGTTAATTAAATACATAAACAGTTAGCTATGTGGAACACCTATGATTGGATTATATTCTGCAGGGATCATATTCTGCAAGGACTGCACCCGGCGAACATGATTAAACACTGCCGGACTCAGGCTGAAAGTCTTGTCTCTGGCCGACTGCACCATATATACGGCATAAGTACCTGCAGCACTAGATGGATATATATGTAAATGTGTTTTAACAAGGTTTTCTAAAAGAAAGCTACATGTGAAAATGTAACCCAAACACAAGAAAAATACAAGATTTATATTATACATCATCAGATTGATATTTAAATACTGGTTGAAAATAACCATGTGATAATTAATAGTAAACTAACATTTACACAAAGTTAAATGTTCAAGAAAATAAAATTCATTTACAAGATCAAACCTTTTCATCCAGATATATATCTGGTGAGCTAGCTCTTTAAAATGTAAACTTTTATGATCCTTCCTCTTAAAAGATCTGGAATCAAGACTTAATAAAAATAGGAATTAAAATGAGGAATTAGAATTGGAAATGTTCCGAATGAAATAATGCCCAACCCTAATAAAGAGTTCAAGATTTTTACTCAAGGTTAAAATCAAATTACTTTAATAAATTGTAATCTATCTTGCAAGTTACTGTATGCCTTTTGGTTCTACTCTCACATGTAGCGCCTCTAGTGGCGAACAATACTATACATGGTGCTGCCTGCCTGCTGATTTCTTTGCTATGCTATGTCATAGCACATAATAAAAATTCATGCTGAAGGAAATTACATACTATGATACCAAATAAACATATTATAATTATCTGTTACCAAGATTGTACTCATGTTGTGCCTAATGAACAAAACTCAAGATGAATGCATTGGAGATTTTTGTTTATTGCTTTTGGTTTGTTCACTACCTTCAACAATTCACTACGAGAGAGGCCATTCTTGCCTGGTCAATACCTTTCTTTCTAAATGATGAGAAATGACCTGCACTGCAGTAACTCTGTGCCAGTAGATTGATCACACGCAGACTACTGGAGACTGAGTTGCTTTTCGTGGAAAGTCTGATCGCCTCTCTATTTTGTGAAGGAAGCTGTTTAATTTGCCTTAATCAAAGAAACTGGTCAGAAGAAGTTTGTAAACTTAGCTTTTTAAAAGGGATATTGTACCCACAATATCATCTTTTCTGCACTAGACAGTATTTTTTTTTTCTTAAGAGGTAGCCAGCTCAAACACTAAAACACAACCTTGATTCTTTACTTCAGGCCTACAAAGTTTAAAAATGCATTCAGCTAGCTCTTCAGATTTTCTGTGCAAAAAATGTCATTTTTTTTTCTTTCAGAAAAGGGTACTTCAAGCCCTCTCTTCTTTGTTGCCTCCCAAGTTAAACTTGAAATTAGGCTACATTTATCTTCCCTCAAGAATAGAAAACTTTTTGCTAGTACTTTTTGCAAATCAAACTGTTAAAAGAGGAAAGATGTTTAATGTTTCACTTAAATTCCAAAATACATATTTTGAAAATGTCCAACAAGTTCTGTGCTTTTAAGGAACTGGACTAGTGTGTTACATTTCTTGTGCCTGCGGAAACTGGAAGTTTAGGTGTTATAAAATCATTTTGGTTATTTGAGGTCTAGGAAGAGCGAATCTGCCTTCAGTTTGCTGTGGTTGCAGTTATATGGTGCCAAGGGGAGCACTGAGGATTGTTTTATACATACAGATATCCTCCTAAAAGGCATTCCTCACTTTGAATATGAATTTTAAATCGTTATTAAAACCTTCAAAAGACAGACTTGTAACTCTTTCAGGAATCATCATAAAATTAAATGGTACAAAACAGAGTGCAAGTCCTCATAAAAAAGCAAGTAAATCCCCTTTCTTCTCAAATGTTACAACACTAATGCCTAAATCTTGGCTAATTACTAGCATCTCATATATATTTAACCAATTACGATCTGATGGAGTTTATAGTTAAATTACCGACCTTTGCCAATCAAATCCTGATTTATGAGGGTTTGATTGGTAAATCAAGCAGATTTTTTGTTCATATCATATTGACCATTAATTAACCATAACCTAATCATTAGCTATTTAAGAAAATGATATGAGAAATTCATCACTGGGTAATGATAAACTGCAACACCATTTAAATTGTGAGTCACCAGTTCTTTATTTAATAACTAAAGACAATGGCATTTTCAGGCCTTCGCTGTAAAGTTAGAAGAGTAGAGAATATAACACATTTTAACCCTTTAAAGCCAAGTGTATTATATTTGATACATGAACTTTTGAGACTTCTGCATCATCAATGGGATATTTTCACTCTTGAGAACCCGACTTAATAAATCAGAAATATGTAGGGAACAGAAAATGGATAAAAGATTATACGGAAATGCCTAATGTATTAAAATTTATGCAAATAATGACCAAATTTACCTTATACAAATTTTATGTTTTTTTTTCATATTTTTTCATAGAATTCAATTACAACTCTATATTAAAAAAATCAGAATTTTCCGTCAGTTATTTCATGGTTTGGGCATTAAAGGGTTAAAAATATTGCGCTCAACAACATTTATATTTAAAGAATTTGGAACTGATTTTTACAAGACTAAACTTAGTCTAATCAGATTCTAGATCCAAAACTATGTTTATTCATATTTGTTTTTGTCCTAAAAAGCAGGTTAAATCCTTTTTTTTTTTACATGCAGACTCCCTTATCCCTTCTACTTCGCATGATAACAAGTCATAATAAAGTTGTTCTTTGATATTTCTCCTCTTGTCATGCTTGTGCAGCCATGAAAAATGGCGCCATGGGCTATATCACCACCACCAAAAAAATAAGACTGAAGAGACCGGGATTACTCTGTACTTAAAGTTTACTTAAAGCACTTTTTAGATTTGTTCATTTTTTGATGTTTCTTGACAAGTTGGACTTAAGAACTTTATCAGAAGGTTTTTTTTAAGGCTATTAAGCCTTATTAAGGCTATTTGGGCTGCCCACTGTTGCCCAAATAGCAAAGAAGTTTGGGGG
>JAUZNJ010049386.1:0-31035 GCA_034780135.1 Jordanella pulchra
CATCCATCCATCCATCCATCCATCCATCCATCCATCCATCCATCCATCCATCCATCCATCCATCCATCCATCAGAGAAGGTTAATCTTAACAATAAACAGGAGTATAACCTGAACTGATCAGTAGTCCATTACTGAACAAACAAAAAGGACTCAATAACAACAGTTCCTGACCAAAAATATGTGGTAAAACCTTAAAAAGGTACTTTACATGTACATCCGTTCTATACCATAGAGGAAGGCCAAGGCTAAGCTCTTTCAGCTTTGAGACTATGGCTGTTTCCCCAACGAGTCATTTATTGATCCTCTGACATTTGTTTTCTAGCACCAAAATCAAAGTCACATTCTTTTGGGGCATTTGTGTACTGAAGATATAAACACAAGCCTGGAACTTTGAATATTCAAAAAAGTATGTTTTTCAAAATTTTTATTGACACTTTCTTAGTGTCTTGATGTAGCCTGATGATTATCTTTTTCACCAGATACAGATAAAGTAAATGTAACCACTAACTTGAAGCTAAACAACTCGTAAAACACTTACCAATAACTTGAACAAGGGAATCAATAAATTACCTGGTAAGTTCTGGTGTTACGCATGGAAACTTCTTGCAAAGCATCTGGAAAGTAAACTTTAAGTTAACATACAGTATCTTTATGCAAGAAGTACCTGGTAAGTTATGACATCACCTGATTAGTTATTTAATTACCTTCGCAAATGAGGTTATGATTTCATTGGAGTTAGTTTTTTTGTTTGTTTGTTTGTCTGATTGTTTTCACGATAATTTGAAAAGAATCAGGCGGATTTTGATCAAAGTTTCACAGAAGGGGCGTATTATAACCAATGACAAACGATAAAATTTTGATAATGATCTGGGTCCGGTGTGAAGTGGAAGTCACAAAATATGGGGGGAATGAGCTGCTGGGCAGAGGTCTGCGCTTTCCGAGTGCTTTTCTAGTTTAAAAATGTTAGTCCTGAGAAGAACAGGCTATTTAATGAAGGCACAATTTTCATTAACATTCAAATTTTCAACTTGAGTACATTTTATTATGTGTCTTGGTTCAGTATGCTTTCAGAGCCAAATAAACAGCGGTATGATAAACAGAGGAGTGTAAACAAAGGGAAACTAGTTTTTACAAATTCAAGATGACCTCCGAGCTTCACAGAGCAGCTGGAACGGACACTTTTTCTAGGTCAGCCTTCACCACCTTCTTAAATTCCTTTGACTAAATATAATACTGTGCAACATTTGAAAATCTGCTCAGCTGAAACTAACATGTCCTCATGTTTGTATTTGTCTAATTTATTGCTACAACTGCTCAAACACAATCCTTCGGCTTTGAAATATTTAATGAAGTATTAAGGTAGGAATACAAACAACCATTTCTAAGATGGATTAAAATTAAATACACTTCAACTTTATATTATGTTATTCTGGGATTCAAGCATATAGTTTTTTGTAGATAAGATGTTATAGAAAATTATTCCAATAACAGACAATTATTTCATTTGAAACTACATAACATTTTTATGGTTGAAGGAAGATAATTACAAGTACATGGAATGAGGTTGAGAAAATTTGATTGCATAAACAGTTTAAACAGTTTGTTGAATTAATAAAATATTTTTCCTAGGTTAAAGCAAATAACCAACTAAAATAAATGCAATGAATGCAAATAATGCAATAGGAATGAGAATTCAGTTCTGATATGAACATTAAATTCAGACCAGTCAGGAGGACAAGTCAAGGAAAAATATTTCTGTAAAAACTCAGCAGGTCCATCTGGTCCCTCAGAGAGACCAGAATCAGGTGCCATCCAACGATTTTTCATTTTGTTGTCAGATGTTTCATTTCACACTGAAAGTTATGGCTGCTGCCACAGGAGGAGAGCATTCACTCAACCCACAGTGATTGAAATCAAATGGCTCATATTTTCTAGTTTACAGACTCAGTGGACTGTGTGAGCAGTTACATTTCAAACATGGAAGCAAAAGGAGCTAAAGGGACTTGGATAAGTGTTTTGAATTACAATGATAAAGAAACGCTTCCATACTATCTCAAATAGAAGGGCTTTAGTAGAAAAACTATAAAAATCGGATAAAATCAATTTAATTAAAAGACGGTCATGGACAAAAAAAGCACCAATTTGGGGAATTTGAAGACAGGATACAATGTGAGCATCAGTGGAACACTTAAAAAATATCACTTTGACATAGAATTGATTTAATTTGCATGCTACCATCAGTCATGTGTTACAGTTTTAAATGGAATTGCCAAAGTCTCTGGAAATCAAATTGGAGAGATTAGAAGTTATCAAATGCAGGAGATGTATCATGGCATGCTTTAGTTGATATTATATTCACTCAGTTTGACAGGAATCTTAATGTGGGTTCTGTTTGTAATGCAAAGTGGTAAAGTAATGGTCAAATTTTAGAAGATATCCAAATGTTAAACAAACAGGTCTAACGACAATATGACTCTCACACTGCGAAATGCTGGTTATACTGCCTCAACAAAACCAGCATATATGAATCATGAAAGGAAAACTGTGTGTTTTGTTTGCAGTTACTGTATATGAACTATAAAACAACATCATCTATGGCACCACCTCTTAAGCCTAATGTCACCCATTTTAGATGTGCTCGATCCATTCATTTACTGGGTCTGCATGTATACCAAACCACGTCCAATTTGGGTCATCTCTGCTGGACATTTCCAGGGTACCATTAGAAGAATTCTGATGTTAGATGGGAAACCTTCAAAAACCTTTCAAGATCAAAAAACTGTTAAAAGTAAATAAATATGGCCAACAAGAAAGAATGGAAAGCCACTTTCGTTTTAAGAGAAAAAAACATCAAATTAAGACAAAGTGTTGGTTAAAGCAGTGAAGACAGGGTGAGCAGGGCACTACTTGCTAAACTTTTAACCTCAGTAAATACTTTCTAATTGAATACACGTCCATCCAACAATTTATATTGTGGTCTGTGCTTATTTGAAGGACTTGTCCGTAATTTTTACAAATCTTTCATGGTATATGTCAGAGTCTTTTAAGTAAGAGAGTTCTGGCAACTCCACTGACGACTATGGGCAACATTTTAAAGTAATTTACATTAGAGAAACATTTAGAGAAAAAAAATCTATACAAAAACAGATACGTTTTTTAACATATTTTTTTTTTTTTTACAATGACATCGGTAAAAAAACAGGTTCTGGCAGAAAA
The DNA here is from genome assembly GCA_034780135.1 of Jordanella pulchra. Lineage (NCBI taxonomy): Eukaryota > Metazoa > Chordata > Actinopteri > Cyprinodontiformes > Cyprinodontidae > Jordanella > Jordanella pulchra. The sequence continues at coordinate 3,218 of JAUZNJ010049386.1, forward strand.
TTATCAGGACATTTTCTTTTTTTGACTGAATTATTTTTTTATAGTGTGCCTATTAACACATAGGTGATGACAGTCATATTACTTTATGTTTATTATTTATCAATACATAATTATTTTTTCATTCTCTGAAAAAAACTAAAAACAAGTTTAGAGAGTAAAAATACCATGTGGTCTGAAGAATAAGAGCTTCCTTTATCTAACTTGTAAAGTTGGATGGAGAAGAGTCGGACACAGTACTTTTTGTAAGGGAAGAAAAATACTAAGTAGATTAAAAATAAAAAGGATAAATCAAATCATTTTAAATAATGTTCAAACGCTTCTTGTCATATTTTATTCCCTAAACAAACAGCAAAGCCTCATTCATCGATTCATTTCAAAAAAAATATTACATACGAAAAAGGAAAGCCATTTACAAATGGGCTTCTATGTTTTGATTAGCTAACAGCTCAGCATTGTTCTAATTTAATCTGACTTCTGAATTGAATCTGTGTTGCAGCCTCAGTTATTAACTTGACATTCAGTGTGTGGCTCTGTGCTATTTAGATAAGTGAGGCGACTTCTTTGAACACCCAGATGATTCCATGCCAAATTGCTCCATTGCTCATAATAAAAACCTATGTCCAAACCACTCGCTGCTGTTATATTATGTTGGAATTGATATTAATAGGATTATCAGAATGTAATGCCAGTTCTGCGTTTGCTATAACCAGAAAAAGGCGACCAACAGACATACGATGGGTGCAGGGGTTACAAAGAAATCTAAAACTGCATTTGCGTTAGGATTTTCTAGAAAAACGTGACGTTTTCGAGTTTGCTACAACTGTATTATCTTTTAACTCATTTCTGCAACCAGATATGTACTTTATTGGAGAACAGAGTCTGTAATTGATTTTAAAGACAGCACAATGTAAAATGCTGCAGGAAATGTTTAATCTTTGTTACATGGAGGACTGAGGTACTGGGCATTATAAAAAGGGGAGTTTCAGTGTCGTGAAGCGCTTCAATCAATCACAGCTAAAAACCAGAGATCTAGCCTGCACACTGCTGAGGGTAAAAAGAAGTAATTTCTATTCATTCTTATGACAGCCCAATATAAATATTGGTTTAACAGGATTCCTAAATATATATTGCTATGGACAAATCTTTAAGGCTTATTTATAGGTTCAGAAACAGATTTACATGTGCGAAACTCATAAACCACACAAAATCTTGTTTCCTGAACATCAGCTGACCTCTGCCCAGATCTAACAGAAATACGACATAGGTTGGATTCTGGAAATTACAGAGGTTCGGGCGTTGCAGAGACAGTCTAAAAATGGTCATTGGCTTATGTTAGCTCATTCAAAACAGAAAATTAACTGATGCTAAAATGCAAACGAGGAAAATTTACAGCCATTTCCAGAAAAGGGCTGAATAAAACTTACCATGAAACCCCATTATATGTAGTGAGCTACCAAGTTATCAGCAATTCCCATTCCGACTGTTTTTCTTTTCCAATAACCTTGCACTTTATTGGGTTGAGTTTGCTAATCTAAGGGATGGACACAGCCTTGATTTATCAAGGCTTACATTTAAAAATGTGTCTCAAATACTCCTGAAAGATTTTGGTTCATACGGACGTCATAGCATTAAAGAGTTGCTGTGTTTACTGCAAATGCATAATGTGAAAATCACATTTTTGATGGGGCTTCTTGTGGGCGTTATCTAGGGACTGTGGAGGCCAGTGAAAAAAAACGAACATGTCATGTTCAGTTTGGGATTTTAAAGCAATACTCCAGTGTCCTGGTACAATAGTGTGGAAAGAAAATATCCCTCATATGACATCACAGTTACCAGCCTGAATATCAATAAAATCAAAGATGGATTCATGCTTTCACGTTTATGACATTTTCTGACTGCCTTATCCAAATATTGCAGGTTAAATTGAAATTCATCAATCTGGCAAAACTTTCCAATCCGTAATTATGCGTTTCTGGCTCCCTGTAAGAACTGAAGCCCTTAGTTTTCTGTCCTTATTCATTGGATTGGTAGATAGTGTTGTCTTCAGCAGCTGACCGTCTCTGCTTCATGGATCGTTCAGAGACGGTATTCTACACTTTGATTGTAATCAGAGGTTGCTTGAGTTACTCTATTAGTATGCTCATTTTGCAACAACAAGCATTATCATTTTCACAACTGCAGTCTGCAGTTACTGCTGTCAATGTTGGCCATTCTACATAGACCAGATAGATAGTTGTCTAAGAAAATACCTGCAAATCAGTTGTTTGTTAGATACTAAGGCCAGGCCGTCTGGGACAAACAAGCATCTCAAATCACAAGTTCTTTTTCTGTCTGATTCCTACCCTTGGCTTACCAGGTCCAGAGATCTAAAGGAACTGAAATTGACTTTAACAGCCAGTCTCTTCATCACGCTGAACAAGATTTTTAAAGATAATATGTAACATTTTCCTAAAGATGTAAAGCATTAGAAGAAGCTAGATTTCCAATAAAGCAGACACTTCTGATTGATATATTTAAAATTCAAATTTCTAAGCGGTTCGTTGTAAACAGATATTAAACCACTTGACATATGCAATCCTAATTATTTCGTCAAAAAATTGCAAAAGTTTTTGCTGTAGTTTGAGAGCAAAAAGTACATTCAAAGTATTTCAGCTGAAATCAAATCTACTACTAGGATCATAAAAAAATGATCCTACATACAGGATAAGACAGGGCAACATTAGGTCTATAGAAACAGCCTTGTCAAAGTCACACTCGCAACAATATGAAAAAGTGAGGACTATGCTTGAAAGACAGTTCTGTGCCAGCAAAGCAGTTTGAATTAAATCTGCCAATTTTGTAAAAGATGAGAAACAAATATAAAGCCAAAAGATTGATGATGACCCACAAAGTGTGCAGTTTAGCCACAAAATCTTTAAAAAACAAACTTAAAGCTCACATTTTCTCTTCCAATTTAGACTTTTTTTAACCCACCATTGCACTGCATTATTTCTTTAAAAAAGTAAACCCGGCAGTTGATCAACTGTCTCCAACTGCCTAAAGACAGGTAATGATGCATTTGGCCTGCAGGCTCCTGTATGAGGCATATGGTTACCTTGTGCTCCTGGGAATGCTGCGGCCTTTTGGAGATGGCTCACTCTCGTCTTCGTTGCTCTCAAATGCTAACTTTATAATGTTCCAACCAGAACTACAAATGTTCACCTCCAAGTAAAAAGCTCCCACTGAAACACACCCGCTCAACACACATACACTTATCTCTACAAATTCACTAAGCACACATACGCAGATTCAAGTGGTTGAAGTTGATACTAGCAGAGCTTACCATAGTATTCACGTTTGCCTGCTTTGATGCTGAATTGAACCTAGATTCAATAAATCAATTACACAATTAAAATAATGTCTTAAGATATCATCTTTATAGAGAAAAACTAGACTGGCACATTTATGCAACCATGTATGTATTAGACACTTTAAAGAGAAATGTGCATTTACACTTGTTGAGTTGGGGAAGTCATTTGAAGCCCTTTTCTAAATAGCTACACATTCAAGGATTATTAATGCAAACATATGTGAGTAGGTTAAAATCATTAACCCATCTTTTTAAAGAGTTTTGAAATTGTCACCTTTGGATGAAAGGAAATAAGTGGGACCTTCAACAGTAATCCAAAAACTACTCCAACTCCAAGAAGCTCAAGGCCAGGCTTATTAGACGATCTGAAAATGATAATTCAACAGCACTAAAGGCAAGACCGACTAGTATTCAACCACAACAGCCTTCAATTAGCTTTAATCTGGCTTCTCTACCTTTTTAAGTTTGTTTAATCAAAATCTCTTATTTATTTGTCTCCTTCCATAAAATTTGGTCATGCAGTGAATTCAAATTTATGATCAAACGTCTCTACAAAGATACTTTACATCCCTTCAGGAGTGAGCTTGCATTCTGGTACTAAATATCCTGCTTGGGTTTATATGACAGGCAACAGATGACACTTCCTACAAAAATATGAAGCACTAATGTTTTAAATACAAAAGCCTCTGATTGTTCCTACCCACTGCTAATCTTCTGTAAAGTCGACTTGATAAGTTAATTAAACAAAGATTCTATAAAAAGCAATGAAATGCATACCCCTTCAGTTCACAATCGGCCTTATATTAACTAGTTTTTTTGTCAAAAGCTCCAGGAAACATTGCTTAATGGGTGGATTGGCCACTTCTGCAGTTTTATTAATGTTTGATAATACACAGCAACATTTTCGCTTCTGTGAGTAATTACAATAATCAATAAAAGTCAGATCATATGAATACGACTGAATTTTCTGCGTCATTTGTAACCATATCCCAGGAAGGCAAACACACATTTTGTAGCTGATATTTTTTGGGACTCATCAGAAAGAGAGAAATGTGAGAATTTGTGAGTACTACATGGCTGCAGTGCAGCCATTTTCTTCAAGAACCAAGTGAAACTGCATGGTTTTGTTGCAGATCATTATCACCAAGGGAAACATTGGTACACATTATTTAGAGACAACATTCCTCTCATTCATTTTAATTAAAGTAATACTTCAACATAGAGAAGTAACATTATTCGCCCACATGAGGCATATTGTGTCATGACTCTCAGGCGACTGTCAACTGTGTGCATCAGCAAGTAGCTCTACTCTGTTTGTAAGATATAATGGAATTCATTTTACATAGAACGAATAAAAAAAGTGAAACAAAAACCCCAGATTTTTTTTTTCTTTTATGAGATTTTAGTGGAAGTGATAACCATTCAAAAGAGACTTTATAACTATACACAGTTGTGATTTTTTTTTAATTATTATTTAAAATGCCTCGGAGGAATTTTATCATCTAATCATCAACAGATTCAGCAATGTTCTTTTTCTGTAAAATATTTTTACAGCATTAAAATAATAATAGTCACATAAATGCATAAACGTTAACAAAAACAGGAACTTGTATATCTATTTTGTTAATCTGGTCTCTGTAAAAAAGGCATCTCAATAATAAAAAAAAATCATTTTTTTTAGATTCTGTTGTTTTAATATGTTAGAGTTGTAGAGTAAGAACAAAATGGACAACTAACAACTTGGTGCAAATATACATTTCCAGGGTGTGTAACATGGTAACCCTCAGGGGTGTGTCCTCAGATTTCACCAATTCCTTCAGTCCACTTACAATATAAGCCTTTTTCTGTGAACGATGTTTTTACAACCAACTGTAACTCTTCATTTTCTGCTTCATCTTTGGTAAGTGAAAGAGATCATTATGACAAAATAAAGCTTTATTGGTTTCCTCTTTACTAAGAACATTTCTCCAGAATCACTTACTTTGTTGAGATGAAAATCAAATAATATGAACAGTTCAAAGTTGCGTACTGTACTTTACTTTTGAAAAAAATCAGGATTTCTTTGGATTGCACATGGAAACAAGCTATTTTTTACACTTGTTTTAATTACTTTTATCTAAATGACAGCTTTGGTCTTCAGAGTCAAGCTCTTAGGTTCTGTTTTTTTCTCTTAAATCCAAAAGGAAGCAGGTAGTATCTGCATTGATCATCTCCTTTTTTGGTCTCATATTATCCAGTTGTTGAATGAAAACGCACAGCCCATAAAACAATTTTAAATGGAACCAAAAGGTTATAAAGTTTTTCGAACAAACCCCCCTTGTTTGAGTATTGGCCCCAGTAAAGGACAATTCTGAGCAGTGAGAAAGTATTAATTTATCGAGGGTCTGGGGGGGAAAGAGCTTAATTCCAAACTGCTTTCAATAAAACAATCCATCTTTAAAATGAGAGAAGCTCTTTTTGACTAATTGCCTTTTAAAGTGACTTCTGCCTGATGGAGAAGGGCAAAGCAATTTACCCACAAATAACTCAGAACCTTTACTTGATATAAGGGGGCTTCAACCAAAATACTGAGATATTAATCTATGTCTTCCATTAGCCTCAGCTTGTCAAAGCTGAGATTTAGGGAAGAAAAGCCTATTTTAATGGAAGCTATTTAAGGTCCTAAAGCTACTGGCAATGAACTGATATTGGCATAGAACAATCAAACAATTAAGTATTTATTAAAAAATGAAAACCTTTTTTCACAATTCTTTCTTCTTAAGCAAAAATAATAGTGGTTTGAAAGGATGTGATAAGCCCAAGGTTAGAGACACTCATTTTGCTACTGATCTAAGCAGCACAATCTGGGAAATATGATTGATGACAACCTGAACCAATCAGGTTGTTCAGGGATGAGAGGCCAGGACTGTGACAGATGGAAGAACATGTGTACTCTGTTTAATAATGTAAGGGGTTTGTCATACAGCGACTCAGGGTAAATGACAGGAGGAGCAGAGGGGGAAATTTAATTTTCCCACAGCAATGTCAGACAAAACCTGCTGATGCGATTCCTTGTCTCGACCGGGCATTGGATGAGTTTCAGCAAGAAAGAAGGGGAAAAAAAGGAACTCTACAGTTTCATTAACATTTAAAAAACATCCTAAGCTCAATAACAAATAAAGATAAAATATTCTTGAAATAAAAATAGTAAATAAAAAATAGTTTTTTCCCTTATAACTCATAAAACAATCATTTCTTTTTTCTATAAATTGCCAAAATGTTGGTACAGATTCTCAATAGACTGGACTAACCCCAGGGTTCTATTGAATGTGGAAGTGGTGGCTGCACTGTTCTTTTTTCAACTGACGCCACTTTAATGATGGCTAATAGCTGAAAATGTTAACCCTGTGTTCTTAAAAAACTATAAATATTTTACCCACTGTAGAAATGGAGAAAATAAATATCTTGAACTCTGTTCTAATTCAAAAACAAGAAAGCATGAACAAAATAAGAATAGGCTAAAATTACTATTAGCAGGTAAAGACCTTTTTAGAACCCTGGGATGAATGGATATATTCTAGTCAGCGCATCCCTTTTTAAAACATAACAGTTATTTTGACGCTGGTATTTAATTATAAATTATGTTAAGTCAGAAGGTAATTGAAAGAGATATTATGCAAGTTTTTATGAAAAATACTTTTAAAATAGCCTGTTTTTTAGAGTCTAAAACTTTGTTTGGTGAGCAGACTGACACCTCAGTAGTTCAGTCAAGCCAATGCATCTATAAGTCCACAGCCTATTTTTGCTGATTTACTTTGAGTCTGAAATTCCTATGTTGTTCAGGGGATGTAAGGTCAAGGGCATCCATGTTAAATTGGTCCAACCTAGCAAACAATCAAAACGTTATATTCTAGATGGATTTTGTTAATCGTCAGAAACGTTAGGCCTCCAGCTCAACTTGGACACAAAGGTCAACTCCAGGTAAGAAAACAGTAGGGATGAATCAAAAATTTGGCCACCTAAAATGTTTGGCCCAAAATGATCAGAAAGTGCATTTTCCAAGTGAGAGCGTGGGAGAAAGGTTTTGAGAGAGAGAGTGTGCGAGTTTAAGGTCAGTGGCAAAAAAGGCCATAAAATTCTAAATGACCACATCCCCGTTCATGGAAAAGGAAACTGATACCAAAATGGAAACGGAAAAGGAAACTGATACCAAACATGGCCACTCTGTTTGTGGCGGATGTGTTTCAAAGCGCAAGTTTCCTAGTTATTCTGCTGGGGTAAAGGGCGTAACAAAGAAATGCCAGTGGGAAATAGCTATTTTGGTACTTTTGTTACCTAATAATTTATCATATATTAAAATGCCTTGAATTTAAAAATAATATATTATCAATAAGAATAATTTTTGATAGGGCTATTACACATTGTGGCCAAAAATGAAACGTTAGTAAAACAAATGCTAGAATTGATGTAATTTCCAGTCTTTAAAATAAATAATGAATAAAATTTTTTTAAAAGTGTTTCTCCTCATGTTTCTAACTAAAATTGCACAATTCCAACCATGTTTTTTTTATTTTTTTGCTTTTTTAGTCTGGGTTTTTAAATCAAGTTATTTTTTTTCTTATTTATTTTGTCTGGCAAAATAAATTTTCTCTTTCATTTCTACATTTCCTTCTGCTGCATTCTGGAAGCGGTAGAATTTAATATTGCCACTGCTTCTGTGTGACCAAGATTTTACATCATAAAATGCCTCAAACTTTTTTAGGGGTATTCTCTTCCTGTTAGCAGCACAACAAAATCCCGTCACTGTGGCTTGACAGCTACAGTACACGTCCCCAGTAAATCAGCAGCCATTACTGACATTCCCCTGCAAACGTGTCCAAACTATCCTCCACCTTTATACTCTGTTTCATTTTACAGTTCTCTTGCTTGCACATAAAAAGTGACAAATGTTTGCTTGCAGAGCATTACCGATCAATGAATACCCCCTAGACACATCCGATAATATATACGGTCTCTGTTATAGACTGTATATGTTACTGGGTATATAATTATCTGGTTACTAGTTTAAAAGTCTACACCGTCAAATCCCTTCAGACAGATGATTTTGGGATTTCTGCATTACTAATTATTTTAAATCAAATGTCAAAGACAATGTAGAAATGAATCGAATGCCCAACTCCCACTTCTCCACCGGCTGCGGATGTCGACATAATGAGAGGAAGCCTCTTCAACAATGAAATCATAAGCTAAGCTCTAAAAATTGTCAGCTAAGTTCCATAAAAGTAAAATAAATATCTTAGCCTTAGGAATGTAAATGCTGCATTATACATTACTACACTTGAGATTTACTGTCAGGAATTTTATTTCAAAAAAGCTTATTTAGATTGTCAAGATATGTTTTAGAAAACTTTTACACACAGTGTTTGTTTTTCACAATTAGTTCATTGTTGATGTTTGATTTTAAGTTTACAATAATTCCATTCACTCAATAAACCTAATGTTGAAGTTAATCTTAAAAGTTCTTATTTTATGCTGTTTTTAAGCATTTTCAAGTCAACTGTATGCAAACATAATGCCTTCAGAACTTTACGGGTAATAATTTGTGACCACAATTAAAAACACTTGCCTTCAGAGTGAAGCTGCATCTCTTTATTATGGTGCTGCCCATTTCTTGTTGTCACCATATTGAACCACTTCTGAAGGCTGAACAAAGTCTGAGACCTCTCACGGCCAAATAACTGACTTTCATAACTTAGACATTTTCTAAAACAGAGGATGTTGCCCTGTGCAGATTAGGAGCTAAAAGAGCCAGTTGGTTTCAGTTTTGAGCTGGAATAATCACTCCTTCCTTGACATCACCCCTTCCTCATCAGAGGAAGTGGGTGTTTCTTTAAAGTGCATGCGGTTAAGGCAGGTACCTCCTAACAGCAAAATTCTTACTTCGATATTCTCCAACTGCTCGTTTTCTCTGTGAGGGAGGGGTTTCTGCTACGACAGCGTAATTATTAAGGATTACAGAATATTGGTTACAAATCACTTTGTGAATGATTTTGATTAAGGAATAGCATATATTCAGTTAAAATCAGCAGTAAAAGCTCAAAAAAGTCAAGTTAGCATGATATGGGCCCTTTTTGTAAAAGTACATAAGTTGAAACTCTAAAATTATTTTACTTTTCTATCTTACATATCTTACCAAGAAACTGACCAAAGTCTAAAATTACTCCGTGAAAGAGTTCCTATTTAGCTAAAGGTCACCCTACAAAATAAATATGTATGATATTCCATGAGGAAGAAAAAATAAAGATCATCTCTGGCTCAAAACTTGGAATGAATATAACTTTTTAGAAATACTCCTGAGGTACTTTTGTGAATACACTAGAGAGAAATGCAAGTTAAACCCTTTTTGCAGAATGTAATTTTTAACCTTGTAGCTCACCCTTAGAGTACAATCCGGCATATTAGATGCAGTTTCATTCAGTGGGTTCAAGCTTACAGGGTTACAAAGCAACAGATGAAAAGATATGAGTGGACTAAAAAATCCCAACCCTAGTATAGCAGATAGGTAAAAGTGGAAGACAGTGAAGCAGAAATGGTTGTGAAACAGCAGAATAGCAGTGGAGGAGGGCTGACAGTCAGCTGTCCCCTTGTTTCCTTGTCTCCAGGATCTATACCGTATGCCTCCCCACCTCCTAGTTTTGATTGCATTCTCCACATATTACTCTAGAGGTTAGAAAAGAGGGGGTACAGGACCCCCACCATTACTTGGGGGATATGCTATAATGCACAAAGAAAAGGGCTCAACTACGTCTCTGCCCGTCTTCCTGTGTGAGCCTAGTGCCATAAGCAGAGACAGACATATCCCTCTTAGATGAAAGGGGCATTTTAGTCACACAGGCCCCAGAGGTAGACGTGGTTGGAGTTAGCAAGCAGCTCTTCGTTTATTGTGGAGCAGGAGAGGGACTGGAAAGCACCACAACACCTCTGAAAGTAATAAAAGGCCAAGTTGCTTTGTTCACACTTCTGACAAGCGATTTGTGGCTCTACAAAGCCATAAAGACATATGCTTATGCACTTTTATCTGCTGCCTCCATTTGTTTATTTTCCTTTCACCCTATCACAGTACTTAGAGAAATGATGCCCCGCCAGTGATCTCAGTCTATCATTCATTGTTTGCACAAATGATTATCCTCAAAATAAACCAGACGGGGTAAAAGCTCTGGGTTTTTTGTTTTTTTTTTGCTACCTGAAGGTGTTCAGGTCTATAGCGTTTTAGTTTTTAGGCAGTCTACTCTGTAAGCTGTGATAAACAAACACATTTTCTGCATAAAGATACGACAACCTGCATTTATCTGAGCTTCAATATGCAGTCTATCAGGAGATAAGAGCTGCATAAACATGCTGTGTAAACAGCACATTAAAAAGTTATGAAAGCCACAAAACTTGTTCATATTGTCAAGCTAAAAACATCATTTTATAGATTGCATGTGAACTGAAATCAAACATGTTTTGTGTGCCGTTATAGTTAGCCATCCCATACTATGACCCTAAATGAATACCAGTACAGTAAATTTGCCTTTAGAAGTAATGTAATTTTGTAACACTGTGTGATATGATTCCAGTGTAAATCCAGCTAATCTGAAAAAGCTGCAGATGTGAAAATGACTGCAAAAACTGTATCATATGGGAACTGACAGTAGACCACTCACAGTTCCTATGACAGGCATAAAACTTTGCTCTGTGTGTAATTTTCATTCTATCATCTGAAAATGGAAAGATTTTGGCACAATGTGAACCTACTTGGCATTGGACCTAAACTAAGAGGCTGGAGATGGAATGTTTTTAAGCTAAATGTCAGTAATGAAAAGAGAGCGACTCCCTTCTGATGTTACATCCAACAACAAAGTCAATATAAGAGGCCGGCCCCTACTCAACTACCTTTGCCAGTGGCTGTCGGCGAGACACACCAATTCTCAGCTGAAGCTACGTAAGTAGCCCCCAATTCCCTCCTGAGAAAAATTTGGCCTTGTTGGACAAAGTCACACTGTACCTTGCCTACAATTCAGAAAGCTTTAACATAGTGTCTCTTCCTGCAATTCAAACAGAGTTGAATGCAGTGTTATTGAAATCGCCTTCTGAAGCAGATAACTACCCAGTTCTGGCTGACCCACGGAATAATCAGGTCCACCTGCTGTTTTCCAGAGGAGCCTGGAGAAGCTGCTGCTGTGAAGCCGCCGGACCCTGAAGTACTGGTTTCTGCTGCTCGCCTAAAGCTGCCGTCCAGTCGTCGCCACTTGACTCACGACACCAGGAGCCACAGCTAATGAATAATTACCATGGCAACAGGTGGACACCCCATCGAAGGCTGTGAGTTATAAAAATAAGCCCTGCAAAGTTGTTATTGCATCGGATTAATCCAAATCTCTTTTAGAGTGGCCTGCGGATTAACGGACTGGACTGAGTACTGGCTCTCTGAAGTGGACAGAACCGAACTGAAGGGCCTTTCCATACCATCGAGCCAACAGTAACATTCATCTTTTCCTCTTTCCTGATGCTTAATTATTGCTCTGTTTTGAAAAAAGGTAGAATTTTATGTTTACCTAAAATAAGCTTTGTGATTTCAACGTTTGACAGTGTCGAAGTAAAGTGACCAACTGAATGCTACAACTGGACTGGCTAGCATCTTTAGTTTCAAGCTACCTCATGTCATATCCGTAGAACACGTTGTGAGCCCATCTTTCTTTGTTTCACCAGAACTGACTAAATCAGAACTCCTGGGACCAGCTAAGCTAACCCAATCTCTTTGAGCTTTAGTAAATTTAATGCATTTAAGTCATTATTCATCTCTCAATGTAATATCGAATAAAACTTTAATGTTCTGACTGTATTTAATATCTCAACATCAGGGTTTATTCATATTTACCTGCTGCTATTTTCAAATGACACTTTAAATGCATTAAGCTATAAAGTTTGAACCTTTCTTACAGACTCTTGTATCGACTCTTAAAAAAACCCTTATTCCGCTTTTGTTTGTTTTTACTTGTGGTTATTCTCAGTAGTTTTACCATTTGTAGCAATTATTAGCTAATACAGGTAATACTGGTTTAATCCATGGTCTTTTGTGGTTATTTTATACAGTGAAAGATTTATCCCTTTCTGGTTAATTTTGGTGAATAACTCTGTTGATACCCGTAGTCTAAATTACTAAATTGGTGATAGGCAACTAGATCTAAACAGCTAAATCTAGAATACAATAGAATTCAACTTTATTGTCATTGCACTGTTGCAAGTACAAGAAACGAAAAGTAGTTTGCATCTATCCAGAAGTGCTATACAGGATATAGATATTTATATACAGGTTTACAGTATGATTAAAGAATAAAATAAAAAGTTCTGTGTAAATATAATATAAATATGGTAGCTACAGTATATACACATATTATACAGATTATTCAGATTATACAGAATATACAGGAATGTTAGGAATGGATTGTATATGTATTAGAAGGTTTATAATACAAGATAGATAATGGTAAATAAAGGTTATAGATTATATACAGATTATGTATGTGTGTGGTGTATACTGTAATATCAAATCTAGGAGCCCACCTTGAGAAAGAGGCCAATAATCCTGGTATTAAGCAAATTACAGTTATACTCATTTAACTAATAATCATTTATTGATTTAACCCTAGATTCTGAATGACCTATTAATTAGCTACAACTTCAGTTCTAGTTACTTAACATGTTCATAAACTTCTGGTAAAGTATCCCAACAATAGGATTACCAACATGCTCATGGTAATTTTAGAGAAAATGCAGGTGAGAGCTTCTATTGCAGAGCAACATCAGTTGTGCTACAACAAACCTGTCAAAAATAAAGCAAATGTTGAAGCAACTCAATAGTACGATATAGTCCAAGCCAAATAGTACATACAACAAGCGGAAAATGTTGGTCTTGTCAGATGAACAAAAAAATAGTGGAGGAAAACTAAATTCACAGCTTTTATATTTTTATATGACCAATGTTAATATCAAATCAGATCTGATTCTGAAGAAAATACTACATTGGATATCAGTAAAAATTAAGATATCTATTCAGGATATTACTATTCGGTCTTTTTCTACTTACAGAGTAAAGTAATGATGACAACATTAATGGAAACTGAGCTTTCATATCAGAAAACTATCTGTATCTGCAGATATACAAATTCAAGTATTAGAACTGGGTCGGAAGTGAAAAAATTTAGATTTATGCATCCCTAATAATAATTAACCTTATATTGATGTATAACATAACAATGCAAAAAAACAAATCAAAGATTATTTCTTTAAAAGAAACTAAGGTAAAGAAGTTAGGGAGTAAGAATACTTTTGCAAATGGCTGTATATATCAGAAAGGCAAACTGAGGGCATGCAACTCTGACTGACTGATGATAACTAAGGGGCCTCAGTTGCTCTGACCCCTCCGACATGAGCTGGTGGTACGCATTTATGTTGGTATAAGAGAGACATGCAAGATGTGAGTGACAAATTCATCTCTGGATGCAACAAGCACAGCAAAGCAGATCATGGATACCAGAGTCTACACACCACAGTGATGTTGATATATTTCCCCAGAGACAATGCTCTGTACTGCAGAAATCCTTTCATACAACACATTTTAGCCAACGAAGCAAAACAAAACTGACTTTCAATTCCTCTTCTGTGAATTTCAATGAGTGTCTTATTTACAGTAATACCACCAGGAGTTAGGAGCTAATTGCACAATTATGTTGCAGACTAAATAGGGAGCAATCAGCGCTCCATACAGTACAGTAACAGGAAGATGTAGAGGTAAAACTTTACTTCTAAGTGATATGCAAAATGACTGTTACAAACTACATCCAGCTCATAAACACACAAACTCTTCCTTAGGAAGACTGAAAACAGGCTCTGAGTGATTAAAAAACTCAAAATACAATCCTAAAATAGTTTGCACCTACCTAACAAATACCCTAGCACTATCTCATAGAATCATGTCATCGGCATATCCTGATTTAAGGAAAATAAATAAATACTCCACAAACAGTTCATTATGGAAGCATTTTCACTGATTTTCACTTTAGTGGGAGAAAGTTTGTTTTGTGATATAAAAAAGCAAATAAAAACTTCCTCCATTTCTCTCTGGATTGTTTTGGTATGTTCCCTGAAATGTCAGCAACTTTCAGGAAAGTTGTCGTTTTGCAGAAAGCACTGGTTTTAATAAGAGCACTGCAACTGATTGGCCTGGGAGGCTCCTAAGCAGAGGAGGGTAAGCTAACCATCAACAAGGAGTTGCACTTGGAAAGCAACACACACAACAGCTCCCTACAAAATACCAAAAATTGAATTGTTGACATTGAAACTATTTAAAACATCAGCTATGTAGCTATTCATTTTAAGCAATATTCAAACTTATTTCTAGTGTGAAAAACAGTAATTGTGAGAACACACAATCAGATTCGTACCACCTAGACTCAGCCTCCTCTTATGGTTGAAATATTGCCTTTATGGGGCAAATAAACCACAATTGTGACACCTTCACCTCTGCTTAACTGTGAGCCACCAGATGCCAGTTAACATTTCTTTCTTAGCAATAACTGGCTTTACAGAAGACTGCTACTTTAGCCTTTCCACTTAAACGGAGTACTTGTTTATGCTTATTTATAATCATTTAGCCAATTATTTCTGAAAATTCTATATATGCAGTGGCTATGAATAAAGACAGAGTTTCCATCATTAGAAAAGAGGCCAATTCAACAATACCCCCCACTCCCCCAAAAAACAAAAGTATAAATAAATAAAAAAAACAAAAAGCAATAAAACAACAACTAAGAAATCAACATAGTTCTGGCAACTGAAGGGATATTCATAATATTCGTATTATTAATGGATGTTCTTAATGTGTTTATATATGATTGTACATGATTTATTATGTTAGCATTGTGAGCAGCTTTTACAGGATGGCTGTGAGCGTGGGAGGCACAGAGGAGTGAAAGCTGCTATTTACAAACTTGACTGCGGGGATCTGGACAGAGAAAGGAAGCAATCAGATGAAGAAGAGAGAAAAGACAGACACGTCGGGCAAGGCTTGGCGTCGGCTCATTTCACCGCAGCCAGCTGGCAGCCATCTCCGGCACTGGTCACTTTGACTTTGACGCAGAAAGATAAACACAAATAAACAGAAGTTGTGTTCTCATTGAAATATTCTACAAGTAGAGTAGGACAGTCATACTGTGAACTTCAGGGGGGTTGTAGGAGACTTGAGGGCCACAAATCAACGTAAATAAGAAGAAATACTTAGCTTTTCAAATCTAAAATGCTGCAAGCATTCCATTTAGAGCAATTACTTCATATAGTCATTGAAGAAAACAGTTCAGTGAATTTTAAATTTTCAAGAGTATTAAAATTTTTCAAAGGCAAAATACAGATGTCAGGAAGCTGGTAGTGGCGGAGGTGGTGAGGCAGAGGCAGGAACTGGGATGCGGTGAAAAATGAGGTTTTTAATGATAAATAATCCAGAACGTGTACAGCAAACTGAAAAGTCCTCAAGCCAGGCAGCACAGCTAAGCGGATTCCAGGGTTTAACACTGGTAGCGCTGGACATACGAGAGGCAGACAGGCTCAGACGAACTCAGACAGTGACCCGACGAAGAACAGAAGACAGATGGATTTAAATACCCACGGAGGTAATCAGGGAAACGAGACACACCTGGGGGGTAATCAAGGGAGGACAGGACGACACGGAGAGCACAGAGACAACAGAAAGCTCAAAAAAGGGAACACAAAACTACAGATCATGACAACAGACTCTTCCATTTTGTTGTTTACAATTTTTTGGAAGCTTTTAGCTTGAAAGAAAGTTAGTGGAAGTACCTGGTAAACTGATAAGAAGCTAGCTTTCTCTGTCCTGGAAGAACGATCCAAAGCCCAAGCGCATTTTCACATGTACAATCACAAATACATTTGGATAACCATTAAATTTAACAATTACAGGCGTGCAGGTGGCGCAGTGGTTAGCGCACACGACCCATGTACGGAGGCCTTAGTCCTCGACGTGGGCGACCTGGGTTCGAATCCGGCTTGTGGTCCTTTCCCGCATGTCTCTCCCCCTCTCTCATAACCCCTTTCTTGTCAGCCTACTGTCTGAAAAACATGCCACTAGTGCTGTAAAAACTCAAAAAAAAAAGAATTTAACAAAGAAAAAAAGCATACTAAATTGACTCATGCTAAAATGTTAATAAGGACTTACTGAGAGAATTAATGTGTTTAAATAATTTTTATCATATGGCCTGTCTGATGTCATTACCCAGCATGGTCAGAGCAGTCCAGTGAAATATGATTGCACTGTTTTTATCTGCCAGATTATGCCAGTATTTTTCAACCCTAGTCATCAATACACACTGTTCTGCATGTCTTGGATGCGTTCTGCATGTCTTGGATGTTTCCCAGCTTTCACACACCTGATATCAATTGATATCAGATTAACAGTTTCCTGAACTGCAATCATTAACCTGAGCTGAGAGAAAGTTAGCAGGAATAAAAAGTAGCTTAAAAATGCCTTTAATAACCAATTGTTTGAGAAAAAGCAGGAATAAAAGTTTTATAAGTTTTTACTATTAATAACCTCCAGCTCGTTCAACAATTGCCTTGAACAGCTGTTAGCCTTGGTAAAATGTGGGCTAAACAGATAGCATGTGTAGCTCTAGCCTAACTTAATTACCAATCTGAGGTCATTTGCACTGAATATATATGTCGGAATATGCGTTATAATTTTCAAATATAGTTCACCTTGTCCAGACAATGATTAGAAAGAGACCCAATGGGAACTGGGAGCTGTATGTAATCTTTAGGACATAAATTTGGCCATGCATGGGTAGGAAATGAGGCAAATAGGTAAATCAGGAATTAGAGCCACCTTATCTGCTGAACAAAAAATAGACCTAACATAATGAAGCCTGTACACGCAATTTTTCGCACAGCTCTAATTCAAGAAGGCCATGAAAATTACTTTGATCATTTAAGGGAGAACCAGGCTAACAAAAAATGATACAATGGATAATGTGATGTCCAAAGACTACTATTTTAACTGAGGAACATGTCCCTTTTTGGCTGATGGTCTCTGAATGTGTTTTTTTTCTGCCATATAATATATCTTAACAGAAAATGTCCTAAATAGAGTAATGCTAAGAAAAGATTAAAAAAAACGCCTTTAAGGTAGTAATAACTCTACTTGAAAGCAGAGATCCTGACACCCCTAAATGTTAGATGAGTTAGTGGCAACTGGGCCTATAGAATAAGTAATTTTCCAGCCTCAGCAGATATGACAGGAGTTTTATTATTTAGTATCCTCTTTTTTTCTCTAATCCCATTATTATTCTCCACTTCTTAACGCAAATATTGCATGAGAAGCTCCTTTCTTTCCTCTCTGAATGTATTTTCGGCACCAAGGTTATTTTTCCACATATATGTGAACCTCTAACTTTTATTCCTAATTACTTTCCCGTAAACTTTAAGAGGCAATTATCTTCTCTCCACCTCACGGATGCAGACGCACTATTTAAATTCCAGGGGCAAGCTTTGATCACCACTACATTAGCTTTACATTAGAAACAATCATTACCGAGGACATCATCCCCACGACCAATTTGCCTTCGGAAAATAGTAGTGCTCAAGCGTGCTGCAGCCCACAGAGGACCAATGAGCCACACCAAACTTGATTAGGCCTCACAGTAATGCATTGCTCCTCCTGGCCCAGGCTTTGGAGATGAACCACTTGTCTCCATATTAAGTGCTCCATCTAGAAACTAGAGTAGTCTTATTTTCCAAAACGTGTCTGAAGGGCCAAAGATGAATGTGTAAAAAGGTAAGCATGCAATGAGTTTCACTTGTTCAGACAAGGCTTCCCAGGCGAGCGTTTCAAGCTTTGACTTTTGAAAAAGGCCATTCTGAGGCTATATGGTTGGAGATGATGAATCACACTTGCTCAAACTAAACATTTGAAGACCTTTTAAAAAAGCAGCGACTGTTGTGATGAGGATGTTTTCATGGCATCATGACGACTAGAGATTCTACTTCAAAGCTTCTCACAATCTGTTAAGTGATGCATTATTTTGGATTATTCTTCACGGCTTACAAATGTGAAATTATTACCAAAGTTTAAGTCTCCCTTAGATTTTCTTAAATCCCCTCAGGATCAAAATGAATCAAACACTGAACACACTAACATCCTCAGTAATAGTTGATCCTTGAGCAATGTTGCATCCTGACCAAATGCTTTTTGCAGCCATCAGTAAGCTTTTGAACTGGTTAAGGCTAGACATTAGACTTCTATTTCTGATAACTGGTTGAGTTTAAGTAAGTCTGTTGGATTTCTAATCCAAATGCTTTTTATGAGGACTAAGGTAAGAACTCTGTGAAAACCATTGCGGAAACTTAATATAGAGCTTTCAAAATGGTTATTTTAGGTATTGGATTAGCCAACTCTCAACAAGCTTAAACCGTGTGACCCAAAGTGGTGTTTAGATTTGACTTCTCATGTTAGGACATTAACTTGTCTGGTTTTGTCACCTGAGTGTCAAAGATTTAGTAATCTGGTTGATGGATGGTACTAAGTGATAAAAGATCATTTCTAAAAAACACATTTTAAAAGGTCTAAACTGAGTCTGTTTCACCTAAGCCCAATACTCAAGCTTTCTGAAAATCTACATAAAAATGTTAAAAGCGTGAAAAAAAAACAATTTTAAGTTAACAATTGTAGCAGGGTAATATATCAATCCAGAACTGTGATTGAACTTTCTTGGCAGATAAATAAATTCATGATGTTTGTTCCATAATAAATCCTACCACCAAAGTAAAGGAAACTTTAAATTGTATAATTACAATAACAAAACTGTAACGAAATTAGAATCAACAAGGGGAAGCTAGTGTCAAACACGAACTGTACAAAAGTAAAATCTATACTGTGAACTGAACTCCAACAAACATGCACACCACAAACATGCAGTTTCCAATGTTTCTGGCTTAGTATTAAAGCTTCTTCATCTGTAGACTCAAACATTAGCGCCTGTCAAATCTAGCTCTGGACATCCTTCTGGAAGCAAACTGGCATCATATTTTGTGGCTCGGGGTAACTTTCAGGGAGCAGATGGATGCAAACTTTAAACTCAGCAGGGAGAGAGAGCAGAACCGTCCATCTGACAGAGGAGTTGGCCTGCCTGATGTTTGATTAAGAGGCACATTGACCTTTCTGAGGCTCCAGGGGGCGCTGAGATAAACTCTCACCTGACAGCCCGCAAGTCAGAACCTTCTAATTATTGCTGGAATTCATCAGTCAAGGAAAGTGCAGTTTTTATTTATTTATTTATTAACTTCTTGCATATCAAGGAAAATCTAATGCCAGAGGAAGATAAAAGGAGGAGAGGACGTGAAAGATGAGAGTAAATTATGGAGAAAAAAAGATAAATGTGGTTAAAGCTGAACAAAATAGTTCCATGAATCCTATCCTTGAGGCTCAGACTGGTGATGTGACTTCTTTGGTGAACTTAAAGGAATATTCTGGAAATTTTGCCCTGACCAAAGACTATAACTGGTTAACAGGAAGGAGCTTGCAGAGGTCGATAAAGTGATAAATTGAGCCTGTGGAGTGGCACTCTGCGTGTCCAATGACAGTTCATGACAAATTGGACATATTTGAGTGTAGCTATTTCCCTTTCAATCAATACATCCTGACAAAAGGTTCAACAACCATTTTTAGTTTACAGTATCAAATATCAGATTAAGAGTGATAGAAATAAATGTTTTAGACAATATGGGCCAAAACAAAACAAATACGGCCCAGATGTATAGAACTTTTTAGATCAAATTCTACAATTCTAGCTATTTCAATCAATATCAATATATTGGTGGAAAAAATCTTTGACATTAAGAAATATTCTTAACTAAGTAGGTTATTTATTTAAACTTTTTTATAGTGGGATATCCCACCTGCTGATATAAATAGATAACTTCAACGGTCCATCTGTGAAGGTTCTCAATCATCCAGGTCATTGTCACGCTTATAAAGTTCATTTTAGGCAACTGGACATGAGGTTTTCTAGAAGACACTTTGCCTTACATCCAAGAGGTTTCTTCAGTTCAAACTGTTGGTGGGAGATTAATATCCTGTAGACATAACAAAAGAATTGGGGGAAAGGAAAAAAAGCATCCCCTTACTGGATGACCCATGGAGACCACCCTGGGGGTGGTGGTGGTGGGGGAGGTTGATGGTCAGAACTGTCCTTAATGAACATCAAGAACTGTAGAAGCCTCTTGGATGAAGAGGCACAAAGGTCTTCTAGAAAAATTGGTGTCCAGTTGCCTAAACAGGACATTTTGTATAAAATCATTTTATTTTACAACTTTTTTTTTCTTTTTAATTGTGGGACCCAAGAGTGCTGAAGATCTAAAGTAAAAACTTTAGTCTTTTTATCTCACAAAACAGAATGTGCTCCTTTTATTTTAGGCAATGGCCATATTGTTCTCCTGGCGCAGATATCTACCAGTGAGCATCTGCTTAACCGGTAGGTGCTACTGTAATCCATTCATTCAGCCTCACTGGAGGGCATGTAGAGTATGAGGAAGTATACAATCGACACTGCTCACAACGACACTGTTTGCAGACTGCTTTATCAGATGTGAGATTTTACTTGTTCCACACTGCTATTATCAAATCTGATTAGTAAGAGTGTGTAGTGTTGGCTCAGCTCATTGCAGAGCCGAAGTTCATACCACAAAATATGTTAAAGATGCAGAATAAACAAACGTCAAACTTATCTGATACCCAAAACCCTGAGAAGTTGAAAACACTGACTATTAAAAACTAGTACTCTTAGACAACTGCTGGTTTAGATCTTAGTAGAGGTCTTTCCATTATGAGCTTCCGTCAATTTGAAAACCATAATTTCATCACTTTAAAAACAGAAACAATTGAAAACACTACTGTGAAAACAATACAAGTTCTTTATTAATTTTACGTAAGGTTTTATGTACTGGAACTAAACAGTAACATTTTCTGGTACATTTCTAATGTTTACCAGGTACCATATCTGATTTCATGTCCCTCTGAAAATCCCTGTTTTTATAAAGTATCCAGTAAGTTCTGGAGAAGCCAAATCACAACACAGTTCCAGAAGAGCACCTGGTAAGTTCCAAAAAAGTATCTAGTAGATTTCAGGAGAATAAAACTGGCTACTTTTTACCTGTGTACAAATATGTTAGAGTAGTGCTACTCTTAGTTGAGAACAATTTTTGGCTACTTACCTCTAGTCACAACACATAAAAAATATTAACTTTTGTTAATCAATTGTGTTTGGTTAAAGTATTTACTGATAGTCCCCATAAGATGTGGTGAGATGATGAGATACGGGAGGATGGAGCAGCCACATTAAATCTCTAAGCCAATGGCTCAATAAGGTATGGCTTAGGTCTGGTGGGCTCCTCCACAACACTTGGAAGAACCCTATCCTAGCAAGTACTACAAATAGTAATAATTCCAAATAACTGCTACTAATTGACAAGCCTATAAAGTAAGTTGAACCTTATTGGTATGCCAATACACAATGCCTTTTGTCTTTTACCTATATTAGTGGTATTGTACAGTGTTAATCACTGTGTTATAATTAAAAACAAGGTTTTTATTTGGTGAATCTAAATTGCTAGAAGATTTTAGTAAATATGTGCTCTTGGTTAGTTACCTTGTATTTCTTCATGCTGGCCCTGAAAAAGACTGATGACCAATGGGCTACCACATCTTCCTCTGCTAACGGCTTGCTCAGGTAATGGTACATGGCTTGTACTTGTGTAATGCTTTATCAAGTCCAAAAACTCCAACGCGCTGCACTACATTTATTAGTTCACCTAGTTAAATACTGATAGCAGTAAGCTACATTGTATCCACAGCTGCATCGGACAGCCTTCCCAACGATCGATGATAGCAGGCTCTCTGACCACCAACAGCAGTCAGTTGTGGACAAAACTGACTGACTGGCTGATAGAAGATCAGAAAAATAGTGAATGCTGCATTTTCTCTTAAATCAATCTAATCAACTGATGTTTGTGGTTTTTGCATCAGGCCCATTGTCCCTATATTTTACCTGTTTTTATTATATAACTTTCCCTTTTTCAAAACAAAAATAACTGTAAGCAATAGAAAAAAACCTTACACAATTTAAACCTTTCCATTGATTACATTTTTAAGAAATTGAAAATGTGATGAAGAGAAATTATGTCCCAACTCTTAATAAGTCAAAGCTCAAGTTACTTGGCAGCAAACTGGGTGACACAATATCGTTTGACTGTTCAGTCTTGTGGAGAAGTATATGTACCCCCAAAAGTATTCCTTTTCTTTTGTATTTATGGCTTCAATATTTCATCTCATTATATTAGGCTTGAGAGAAGATTTCGTATCTTACTGTGTGTAGAAAAGGGAACTTTTTGCAGCATTAATCAGGCCAGAAATTAATTTAAAAGGAGCCCTTGGATATTCATTTTGTAATTAATATTACATCAGCTGGACAAGGCATGCACACAGAAGTTAATTTAGCAATCTTTTCTCAGTGGCCAATGAGGTAATATCCCTCTAATGTTCGGGGAATACACAACATTCCCCTCCATAACAGGTGCTTTTTCATTTTCTGTCTGGCTAACTTTAATGATCTCATTAGACAGACGCTCTAACCGAGGAACCGCCAATGGCACCTCTGCCACACTACAGGGAATACAACAACAACAAAGCACAAAATGGAATCTGGGCATCTGTCTGATGTCACGGCTGTAACAGTAGCTGCTTACTTACAAGATGGACATGAATTTGAGAGGGTACTGGAGGAAAAAGGCTAATTGAATTTCTGGTGTACATCCATGAAGAAGCTCTGTCCTCTTTCCTGAACAGAGGCAAGCCAAGAAGCCTTGACTGAGTTGTACATCATTACCCAAAATTCTAGCGGGCAGTTTCCCCGACTTTCTCTGCCAGAACGCAAATGGCACAGATTAATCATGACTTTTCCTGATGGCAATGCAGGAGAAAATAAAATGGCTCTATTGTCTGAACTGACAGGTTCTACCAAAAATCCTCTAAGGAGAAGAAAATGAAAAACAAAAACAAACCCCAAGTCACTTAAGACTAAAAGTTATTTTAACACAGAAAATTGCATAGTAGGCCTTAAAAGAAGGGCTCCTACTCAAGGTCAACTCTTCAGAATTCAAACAAGTTGTTATAATATGTTGAATATATATTTATTGGAATCAGATGTAAAAGATCAGCACAAAGTGATATACAATTGTGAAGTAGAAAAAAAAATATACATGATTTTACTTTTTCTTTTTACAAAAAATCTAATAAGGATATTGCATTAATGTATTAAGCATCCCTGAATTAATACTTTGTGGAATCACCTTTTGTTGCAGTCATAGCTGCAACTTTTTTAGGGTATATTTCTACCAGCTTTGCATATCTATTGAATTAGATTTTTACCTATTATTATTTGCAAAACAGCTCAAGCTCATTCAGAATAGATGTACAGAATTTGTAAACAGCAACTGGCCTATCCTAACACATAACTAAGTTTTGTATTAATCCATTGCATTATAGTTTGGGTTGTATATTTCGGGTCAATATCCTGCTGGTAGGTGACCCTCCAACCAAGTCTAAAGTTTTTGCAGACTGCAACAGGTTATCTTCCAAGACTGTCTTGTATTTAGCTCCATTCATCTTCACATGAACTCCAAACGTCTGCCCTATCCCTGCTGAAAAGAAGCACCATCAAATCATGATGCTTCCACCACTATATTGGACAGTAGAGATGGTTTGTTCAGAGTCATATGCAGTGTTAGTTATCTGCACACACATATATAGACAGTGTTTTGTATTATGGCCAAAAAATACCATTTTGGTCTGAACTGACTAGAGCATCTTCTTCCATATGTTGGCTATGGACTCTGGCAAACTGGAAAGGGGACTTCTTAAGGTTGCAAGATGCAAGACCTTCATGAAGACCACATTTGTGCAATCAATGACTTATGGACCCCTTTTTGTCTATGTCACTTTCAAGCGTGTTAGCTGGTGGTAAAACAACCCGACAATTGGAAGCAGTCAATGCAAACCAGCACAGGGTGAGCTACAAAAGGATCTTAAATTAAATTGCCACTGTCAGAAAAAATGTCTGTAACTGAGGTTAAAAGCAGAGCCCTACATGATTCTGGTTAACGGCATGAGGGGAGTGGACAGAAAATATCATTAAATATGTTTTTGTATACAGTGCACAATTCTTATCAGGTAAATTAAGGTAAATAAAATACTGACTTTTGTTGGTACGGATTATGGTTTGCTTAATTAACATTACTCACCCAGCTATACAAGTGCAGCTTGTCGTCAGATATAGCCGTTTCTTCTGTTTACAATGACCCGAGTCAGCTACATAGTCCTTTTCTGGCCTTGGCACAGCATGGTAAAACTTCGGATCACCCTCTGCTTTGTAGATCGCACACCTTTCAGCCAGAAGTAAATAAATTGTCAATCAACTGAGTCGGTGGGTCGACCAATCAGGTTCCATCTATTAAAGTTATCTTCCCTAAATAGGTATCCTGGCCCAAGAAAGTAAATAACCTTAAGCTAAATATTTATATAGCTGTATTTTTTTTCTTTACAAATCTCACAAAATGTGCTAGTCACCATTGTAAAAGTGCTGGGGGGGGATCTTTCTGCCTCCAGCTAAGCTCGACTCACAAAAATACATCACAGTATATACTAACTGGAAAGGGGTCTATAGTTGCCCAATGGAAAGAGTTTCCTACCTGAGCTGTGGATGTTTTACTTTGAATGCAAAATGAATTGTTGTGAAATTTGTGAATTCAGAAACTGATGAAAATAAATCTTGCCAGCGGCCAATAGATGCATTAGCCTTGAATACAGATATGTTTCGAGCCAACAAAGTGCAATGATGTGCATGATGTCAACCAGACGTGGCAGGCTGAAGCAAAACAAGCATACGTGTAAACTCTATTCAGTTTGTTTTAGCTGCAATAGCCTCTATTTCTTTTTGTGAAAGTAGCAAAAGGACGCGATTTGTGCCTTTGTGGATGTTAACAATGTTTGCGCGTTCCTCCCGACCAAATTTGGCAAGAGTTTGATTTATCAATGAACTCTGCTAGTTGTGAAAAAAAAATCAAAAAGCTGCACAGGGATCCTATTGTTATAAATGTGTCTTCTTTATTCTCTCTCATGGATGACAAGTGGCTGTAGCTGAAAATCTGGGGGACAAGTCCTTAGCGGGAGCCATGGCTGCTCAACTCTAAATCAATAGGCATGCTTTCATCTGAGGGGTACAAGAAAAAAACATTGTTAGAATTGTCATGGATGAAGTACACACCACATACAAATAGTAAGTTAATATAAAACATACATAAGCACACACATAATACATCACTGCTGCTGCTGTTGGCTAAAAGCTTGACCTGGGAACATGGGAGGAAGGGGGGACTATGTGTTTTATTCAATTAACTCAAAGACCTGTACTGAATGTCCCTCCCTTTTGCAAATGCTTTCCACAGGAGCCTTCTAAATTTGGATACTGTGTAGCATCCAAATTGAACCATGACAGGCTTATGACAGGTTAGTGGATCTTTGCATTTTGTCCGAAGCCGCCATGGACCTCTTGGCTGCATTTCTGGCTTAATGCTAAATGCTAAACTATACTTGTTTTAGACTCTCTACAGACCAGTTAATTAATCAGCTTCTGAATTATTTATGGATTATTTCAATAGTACGTTACTCACCATTAACACACTAACTGTCTTGGCCCTGAATAAAAATGTTGTTTATTTGTTTGTTTTCTTTTGTTTTGTTTTTTTGCTAACAGGCTAACAGAATAGGCCTTATCTTAGCATAATTTTGGTCAGATGTATTTTCTGATATATAGTTTTCTTAAAGTTTTAGACCTCCATTTTGAGCTCTGTGGTCCAATCAAATAAACTTGAAAAGATGTTGAAATAAACCATTACAAAACATTTCTGTGTTACTCACAAGGACCTCATCAAGAAAATCTTGGTCTGTACTTATAACTTACACTCTATACACCCATATCATCTTAAGCATTGTGGTGATATAATACGACTCTGATTTCAGATAAACTGAGCACTCGAGACACCCGCACGCTTGCTTTGCTCCAACCGTCTGCCTGTGAAATGCAATTACACTCAATGCCACGGGTAAGTAGTGGAAACCAGCTCATCATGTCAGAGCCTTAATGAGTGCTACAGAGGGAAATTATTAACACAGAGCACAAAGACAACATTCTGTAAAAGCAGAAGGACAGCTCTCATGAGACCAACCTAGAAGCAATAATTTTACTTCAATAGTTACAAAAACATCTCAGTTTAACTTAGCATTTTAGAACTTGTGAAATCCTGATAGTATACGACAGACAATAGAGACTTACTACGCATTGTGCAATTATTTTGTGTACGCAAAACAAGGTATTTCTCCTCCCTTTAAAGGAAATCAGAACAATGTATGTTTAAGGTCAGAATTAATCTATATTATATTGTAAACGCATACACTGTCATCAGATTACTTTGCAAACATTAGCTTATTGCCAAAAAAGGTACAACTGAGCCTATGAGTATGTGTGTGGCTACATCTGCTCGTGATACTACACTACTGAATGTTGTCATCAACACTGCTACTGTTTTCATTAACAATGTGTATTTTCTTAATTATTGTTTCGGGAGAAAGTACTTCTTGCCCAGTTCCTCTGTGTATCACTTTATTTACTGTCAATATAACCTTCAGCATAAGAAGTTTAACCAGTACCAGTGCCTTTATGTGTTTTCTGTGCTAGCTTCATTTCCTCAGTAAGTTATCGCCGGTAGATGCTCATAGTAAACCTGTTTTCTTCCAGTAAACCTCAGTGAGTTCCACCCTATAACCTACTATTTGCTTAGTTCAAGAGATTTCTTTAAAATCAATGGTTGTATAAAACGATTTCTTTTCTTTTCTTTTTAACAATAACTTTTTATCATAGAAATAACCGATCAACCAACGTGACTATAAATGAATTTGTGGTTGAACTGGATTTTTGGATTGTACTGACATGTCATTTAATTTAAAACTAAATAATATATTTTTATCTTTACTTACTTTTTACTGATTTTATTTTTCTTCCATTTTATTGTTTAATTAATGTAAACCACTTTGAATTGTCTTTGTACTAAACTGTTGTATATAAATAAACTTGCCTTGCCTTATTACAACTGGAAATGAACTGGATTTTTAATTATTGTATAGTCCCTTGAGGTGAGATACAGTGGGGAGAACAAGTATTTGATACACTGTTGATTTTTCAGGTTTTTCACTTGCAAAGCATGTAGAAGACTGTAATTTTTATCATAGCTACTCTTCAACTGTGAGTGATGGAATCTAAAACAAAAATCCAGA
>JAUZNJ010049397.1:0-31034 GCA_034780135.1 Jordanella pulchra
AATCTGCTGGTTTTCCTTAGATAGAAAACTTTTAACTAATCTGACTGTGTGATTTGAATGAATTGTCTTTGTGAAGTTCCTTGAGATGACATGTGTTGTGTATTGGCGCTATATAAATAAACTGAATTGAAATTTAATTGAATGGGGCTTTAGATAGGGCTTTTCCATTGGAAATGGGGGCTTTTTTTGCTGCTTCCATCAAACATCTGAATATATAAGCCATTATCTATCAATTGTGACCACAAATGATGGGCAGAATTTAAATGGAGCAGCTAAGTGAAGAACAAGCTTTATGTTTACCTTAGGTCTTTACCTTTCCTTCTTTACCATCACAGACAAAATCAGTGCCTAACAATTATGACAAATGCCTTGCTTGATCCTCCTCTTGAGTAAGGATATGGCAACAGTTGAAAGAATCACATCCTTTTGACAGGAACAAACATCCAGCAGGGCCAGAACAACATTCATGGCGTTATAAAGGACTGTGATTTTATTTTCAAATCTTAATGGGTTCAATTTGTTGCAATTTAGGCCTTTAAAATGTCCTGAAATGATGACGAATCATTTTACCAAATTGTTACTGAATCTTGCCCTTATCCACAGGTATATGAAGATATTTTATTCTTCGGGAACTCACTTGCTTATGACTGCCAAAGCCACCCACGTGATTGCAATGACCACCTGGTTTGTTCTTCTGATCATACTCGTACCAAGCACCACCATGATGCTGATTACTTACCAATCTGCTTCTAATATCACCACCTGTAATCAACTGCGGGAAGATCTTCTACCAAATGGTTTTAGGCTGATTCAGTCTTCTGCTTCTACTGTTATCTTTCTGTTGGTGTTCTTCCCTCTGATCTTCTTCTACTACAGCACCATCCGCATGGTACAGCAGATCCACCAGAGGCATTTGAGCTCATTCAACTCAGAGAAGCTTGTGAAGTCTCGCAGGAAAATGTTGGTGTTGGTCAGTGTGTTCTGCATTTGCTTTGTTCCTTATCATTTGATTCGTCTTCCATACGTCATATATCAAGGACATTGTTCATTGACTTTTTACAATGTGAAGGAGATCTGCGTCTTATTAACAGCGCTTAATGTGTGTCTGGATCCCTTTATTTATGTTTTTCTTTGTAAGAACTTCAGGTCTCAGCTTAATCTGAGAGTAATATTTGGCACTAATGGCAACAGAAATACCTATGAGTTAAATACAAGGCACAGTGGGGAGCAGCTGAGGACCGAAAGCTCCCGGGTCCTGGAGGGGATGAGAACCAACAGTTCAGTTTTTCTCTGATCAAACACAAGACTTTCTGATTGTTTTTTTTTTCTTTTTGAACACATGGAGTCTATTTAAATCTAGGACAAGCAAGTATTTTCAAGTTTCCTGAGCTTAGTCTTGGGCAGTTAGCTCTAGAGCTCCAGCTTTTACCGTGCAGCAGAAATGCCCTCATGGGCTGTATGCAATTTATGTTGCAAACAAAAACTGGTAGTGGTCTCATTTTTTTTTTCTTTTTTGTAAAGTGGTGAGCATCTCAGCCTGTCATGCAGAAAAACCAGGCTTGAAAAACACCACAGGGATTAGGATGTAATGTTCTTTTTTATGTTGTGCTTGGGGCTCCAATTTGCTGTCTAGGGATCAAGTTATTATCTATTCATGATGGCTCAGTCACTAAATAACATGTAAGTTGTTTTTTTATTTTTCATGTTTTTTATATATGTTTTTATATATTTGTTCTTATATGTATGTTTTTTGATAACCACAAAGTATGTTCAAGGATCCGTTTCATTTAATTTCATAGAATTTATCTGAATTTTTTTTAAACTATAATGTCTATTAAAACATTGTGTGACTCCAAATTTTCCCCATTGGTTGTTTAAAGTTTTATATTTTTATATGGTTTCAGTGATGTGTGAAGCTGAATGCTTTTGTTGTCTTTTGCTTGGAAAGACTTAAATTTCCTCAATGCATAGAAGTAAAGGATATATTATTTTATTATATTTTGTATCAGACCTGCTTAGTTAATACAAATGTTGTTAGGTAGCATGGGAAGTGTATAAAAGATTATTCAATTTGGAGATATTAAAACTTGTTTGTTTGACTGTTACCTTTTAAGCACACAGGCAATCGGAGTGGCACCTAATCCTCAACCCTTGTTATTCCAGTGTCTCCTGCTGTTCATAACAAGTACAGAATAACAAATTTGCAAGTCATACTCTATCAATATATCCACATTCATCCTGCTCCCCTCCTTTTTACTTCCCTACAGACCCATGGATATATTGAACAAATTTCTCTTACTGAAATGAAGTTAGACATGTATGCATACCTGTCACAACAATAACCTTTGAGCTATGCAAAACTGTTCAAACTAGTACTGTAACAAATTCTGATTATTCGTCGATAAGTCATCCCCTAGCTGTTCTTCACTAGGTCTGACATTACTACTATATATCACATAGGGTAAAGTGTGCATTTTGTTTTCTGTTCCCGGTTCTGTACTGTTTTAAGCATTTGAGGGAGTCACTTACAATTTTCTATGTCCTTTTGAGAATTACTTTGGTTTTTTGACTGCTTTAGAAACTTTCTGTTCCTTCTGTGCAATTTTCCATCAGGTGTCTGAACAACATAGGCTCTCATATGGTCTGATTTTTTTGTGAACTCAGAGTCCTTTTTCCTTAACATATTCTCAATCTGTTTCCAACTTTATGCTTCCAAAGTGCTTTTAAACAGTCACCAAAGTACACTTTTTGTCTGTGTTATCTTAACCCTTTAAAGCACAAACCATGAAATAATTGACAGAAAATTCTGACTTTTCAATATGAGTTGTTACTGAATTCTATAAAAAATATGAAAAAAAACATAAATTTTGTATAAGTTAAATTATTTGCATAAATTCTGATACATTAGGCATTTCCATATAATCTTTTATACATTTTCTGTTCCCTACATATTTCTGATTTATTAAGTCGGGTTCTCAAGAGCAAAAATATCCCCCCGATGGTGCAGAGGTCTCAAAAATTCATGTATCAAATATGATACATTTGGCTTTAAAGGGTTAACTGTGATGTCTGTAGTACTCCTCTGGTGACTGTTGGGGTTTTAACATCTGTGAAGGCATTGGAAGTTTTCTGTGTTACCATGGTGAAAAAAACATAAGGGACAATTTTAACACAGTTGGCTAAATTGTGACATCTGGTACAGTGGGCCACTAAAACCATCGTGGATGAAACGTGCCTCAATTGATTACATCCTAGTCCACAGCAGTTACAACAAAGATATTCAAAAATGCAATCTAAGGTCTTCATAAGGATTTTCATGGTATTCTTTACAGTTAATTTGAAAAAAAAAAAAAAACCTAGACAGAGCTTCAAAATGTGCTTTCTAAAACACAAATAAATCAGTATAAAAAACAACAACAAAAAACAGCTGTCATGGTGCTTCCACAGGAAAAACTTAATAACTGAAAAAAAAAAGAACTCTCACAGTATTTGAGAGTTGGTTCGAATAAAACGCAAAACATGTCAGCCAATCACATAGTGGTATTATGGTTGAGGGCAGGACATTAAGAAGAGAAAATATAAAGTATAAAGACTCACAATGAAGATTTTAGTCAACTGTAGGGGTAAGAGATTCTAATTGTTTAATAACTGGGTAAAAAATATTAAAGTATTATTACACATTATTAAACAAATTTAAACCAAAGAATAACTTTATGATCTAGTCACTTTCCTAAAAGAGTGAAATAAAAGTTATTCATACTGGCACAAAAGTGATCAATGTTATCTTTAGTACTGTAAAGAAGTCGACAGATCTCTTGTTTTTGCCTTTTAATCTTTTTAGGCAGAGCAAAGGTCTAAACAAACTGATTAACCATGTTAAACCAAAAAGTATTCACCTAAACTATAAAGTATTTTAAAGGGGCTAAAACCCCAAAGTCTTTGACAGGTCTTGAATTTTTAATTTCTGATCTTGCAATCCCTTATATGTCCACTAGGTTACATACTCGTGCCATGCTTTGTTTTTAGTACATGGATGTTAAAAAAGTTTTGAATTACTGTAGTCATCACCAGTCATAGCCAGTTCTAGCTGCCAACAGAAAATGTGTCTCAATTTTGCTGCAAGAAACCACAACATTCATACCTGTAAATTCCTGAACCTTTATAGACTAGACACATAGACCATCAATCACGCTCAAAATCTGGGTGTAGTGCTAAAAGTAACAAAGATTGGCCTTCTATCACCTAAAGAACATCTCCAAAAATAAAAGACTAATGTTTCAGATCTTGAAAAATAAATTAATACATTATTCTTTACTAAAATTAATTACTACAATGGTGTCCGACCAAAAAAGTTGATTGGAGAGCTGTAATTGAGCCAGAAGGTTGCTGCTCAAATCCTCAAAAGTAGAGCACATCCCTCTAGTATTGGCTAATACTTCAATTAGTCACTGAATCACTAAAGGGTTTAGCACCAAAATACATCACAGACTTGTTGTCAGTGTATCAACTGCCCAGATCTCTAAGGTCTTCTGGTTCAAATCTACTTTGCAAAGCCAGACCCAGAACCAAACATGAAAAAGGAGCTTTTTGTTCTTATTCTCCACGAATCTGGAATAAATTCCCAGAAAATTGTAAAAGTGCTGAAACTCCCAATTGCCATAAACTGTTTTCTGAACATTATCAGTGAAGCTTATATTTCCCTTTCATTTTTTTATCAGTCAATTTATCTTCTTGTAATATAGTGATATTATTTTAATTACTCATTTTTATTATATTTAAATGTTTCTGTTGTCTTTATTCAATTACATTGTGCTTTTATTACTCTTCTCAGATACAGCACCTTGATTCTCTTTGCTACTAAAATGATCTATATAGATACTTTTGTCTCGCCTTAACTGTTTCTTTCACAGATAGTGCAACCTATGGAGCTAGTTTACCATTGCCTTCTTCTCTTCTCAAACTCTATATGCAGAAGGCTGATCACTCTCAGACTGGTTTTGCTGGAGGTTTCTGTTCTGTGAACAGAAGTTTTTCCTTTTCACTATCACTGCATTGGGAGAGGGATTGTTGAAGAGTCTATGACACAAGGCAAGTAAACATCTACTGTCATGACATGCGTTGAAAACTGAATTACCTTATCCTCGTATGTTCTAAGTAACTCTCTAGCTATTAAATTTATAACTCACTAAAATCATAATTTTGAGTAATCTGATATATATTAATATAAATGCAGTTGTTCACTTAAAGCCTGGTTCTTACCACTACTGGCCTTCTCAATTTTCCTTCTTTTTTTCACCATTTTCCTTGGCTCTAAAACAGATTTAAGACACAATGTAAATTAATGTATGTAATACTAAATATAAATAAATAAATAATACTGGTATAGAGATAGGCAAACACAGTCCGAGGTTTGCTGAAGGTTTGTCATGTAGTGGAAAACGGCTGCAAGGTAAACAGATGCCATTACAAAGGTGCAACTCTTGACCCAAAATCTGTTAATAAGGTAAAGAAGATAGTGTGTTAAAAAGCAAGGCTTGGATATGTTATTAAAAATATATATTACAAAATTATTTTCTCCCACATCTTATAAATGCAATTACATGATCTAAAAAATATATTTATAAAACACGTTTAAAACACTATCTAAAATACTGGGTATTTAAACGATAGCTACATACAAACTCTTTTCTTTTTATTACATTTATCTAACTATGCATTTTTAATGAACCACGTGTTGGAATTTTCCTCAATGACAAACGTTTTGTCAGCCCTTGTGGTGAAAAGGACCTCAGATGCTTTCCTTCAAAACCAGAGCCAATGCTGTTCAAAACCATGAGCGTGGTTACGTACCCGTTACGCGCCTCCGCCCACTACAACGTGCGCGCTCCCGACGTTCAATCGCGACAGTTAGCTAGCCGGGGCCAGGCTTGACTCCTGCGCTGTATGGTTGTGGTGGGAGAGAGGAGAAAATCTGACCGTCCGTACCCGGCTGATGTGTGAAGTCACGATACCGCAGTCAAACCACACAACGCCTTAGGACATGCAAAGATCTGTTAAGGCAAATATGCAGTTCTTAATGTATAAAATGGTAAGTTAGAAGATTCTACACGCGCGTTTGCGTTTGTTTTGACACTTAGTTAGACTTGTTTTGTTTTTTGACGACGGCTCGTCTGCAGTCTGCGCTTTCCCAGTCCCTATCTCAAAATGGCGGAGAGGCCCAAAGCTAAGCTAACCCAAGCTCGGTAAAAAAGCAAAGTTGTAATTATTTAACATAGAAAGCTAAAGACTTATGGGTTATATTGCTTAACCTGCCTACAACAAATACCTTTATTTCAAAACGAAATGTAATCTTCTTCGTTGCTGCGTGGTTGCATTAAAACTGTTGTTTTGGAACCTAGGTGGCTAACGTTAGCAACGCCGTTACTATAGAAGTTCTGATGTAATGAGCTAACAAGGCTTGTTAATATGACCAGCAGCTACATATTATGAATTAATTTTATTTATACAATTAAGCTTATTGATTGTATTTCGTTCTACTCATATGTGTCCTTGACTATTTCATCCAATACACCAACAGCGTTATTCACGCTTGATACATGTATTCCCAGATGACATTTAACGGACAACTGTGATTTATTTATCTATTTTTTTAATACGCTGCTTTGATGATGTTCAATTTGACACTAGATATCCTATCAGTGTCGTTGACTCTTGTTCTATGGGTCCCCTGCTCACATTGACAGCTCAGCTGAGTGCCTAGTGTGCTAGGCTAATCTTAGCTGGAAAGGGCGTTGCTGATGAGCCAATGCTGCAACGTTGCCCTTGTGCCTCTGGAAGCAAAGAAAGACCATTTCCCCCTCCCGTTTTTAAACAAACAAACGAAAATAAAATCGAAATAAGGTTCGGAGATTTTTAATTAGGTTAGGTTGGTGTTAAAAGAGTTCATCTTTATATGACCAGTTTAATCAGTTAGTGGAATTGAATTAATACGTTTGAATTTACTATTGCATCCTCTGCATGATTTGTGGTGGCTTATATATGAGCAATTATCCAAGCAACTTGATGGATTAAAGTGCTCTTATCTCGATTAGAAGGACATTTTTGCTCCTCCTTTATATATAATAGGAACCTCACTGCCTAGATAGGAGTGGTAACCATGCGATATTTTAGCAAATAAATTTCAGGACTCTGTGAAGCATATGTTGTTGTTTTTAATAGAATGTATTAATGAGTAAAACATGTTCCAACACTGTGTTCCATTGAAGCAAAGAAAGATGAATTTATTGGTGCCACGCCCCCTTCCCTTTTTTGTTTAATTTGTAGGCAGTATAGCTAAAATCAGTCTTAGTTTTATAGTTGTGTATTACGTGTGGCTCTGAGTTGACGTGAGTTAACGTTAATAGACAACCATTTCTTACTTGACTTTTATAATTGTTGGCTCCACATCAATTTAATTCAAATTCACGTTACAAATATTTTATAAATACCAAAAAAAATTGTATTGTGTTTGTTGGAGGAGACCAGCTTTTTAAATCAATATAGAAGAGGGAGAAACTGTTGTTGACAAAGGATAAAATAAGTTATCCTCTTAAGAGGTCTTTAAAAAGCCGTTTTAATTTAGCCCTAGAAGGACTGTTTCGTGGTCCTACTGCCACATCAACCAGCAGCCTTTTCTTCCCGCACTGCCACTGTCTGTCCAGCTGGCTCATCTGATCTCCCCCGTCATTCTTTCACGTCCAGTAGTTAACCTCTAGAGGCTGGCTCCGGCTTGTGGTTGCCTCTCCCTGCTCATTCTCGCTGGGGGCTTCCCAAAAGTACTGTTGTCTTACTCCCGGTCAGAAGTACCCTCTGCCCAGCATTTGTGCTCCTTCAATTCTGCACAGTTAGCCTAGCTTGCCTTGGTGAGCTGTAACTTGCCCAGTCGTTTTTCCCGCTAGGCTTCTCTCTGCTTTCCTCTTGAGCTGCCTTATCTCCTCATTCTGGCATGCTATATGCCCGGCAGGCTCCTCTAATCTACCGCTGTGGTTCCTTGCACTGATTCCCTGCTGCTTCTGTCTGAGCTAAGAATGCTGTCTCCCCTTCCCTCTGTTGTTGGATGAAATTAGTCCCCTGTTTTGGGCACTCTCACTAATACAAACATGAACCAAGTGTAGGAGAAAGATGCAAGTCAACTTCATCAACAACACAATGCTTAAAATCCGTGGTCTTCATGATGACCCTGGTGTCCTGATCATTCAAAAAAAGGCTGATTTCTGAGCACAGCTGATTAACCGGTGGAAGTCTATAAACTATGATTGTTTATAACTAATTGGCATGCAAGCACATGTGCAGTCCAAGTATTGAAGCCAGTCAGGGTGCACCCCCAACCCAATGCCCTCACAATTTCTGATCTAGAGCTGGTCCTGAGCTCCTGGTTGCTCCTTGTAACCCCTTGTAGAAAAAGCGCAACGACACAACACGGCCATATTGTTCAAGATGGAAGTAGCGAAAGGATCGTTGTGTGGAGATCTTTCTATCTCATTCTACTAGCCAAAAGACTGCTTGCAATATTTGTAGAGGAAATATTCCAAAGTCTTGCAGCTATAACAGCACCAACTTAATGAAACATCTACAAATATCAAGGAACATGCTGAGGTTATCAAACTCGGCAAACAAGAAGGAAGTAGCAGGAAGAAGCAGCTAGCTTTGATGGAAGTGAAAGAAAGAAGTGAACATTTTCCAAGTTTCCAAAAACAGACCTCCAAAAAAGACCTTTAGTTAGGTAATAATTCAGTGCTGTTTTTGTTGTCGGTATGTGATCGGTATCAGCCAATGCTAAACTTCA
Source organism: Jordanella pulchra (assembly GCA_034780135.1). Taxonomy (NCBI): domain Eukaryota; kingdom Metazoa; phylum Chordata; class Actinopteri; order Cyprinodontiformes; family Cyprinodontidae; genus Jordanella; species Jordanella pulchra. The sequence goes on from JAUZNJ010049397.1 coordinate 8,825, forward strand.
AATAGTATCAGTATCGGAAGTGGAAAAAAACTGATTAGTTCATCAAAAACTAGTTGTGTAGCTGGAAATCATCTCAAAACGCGGCAAAAACTTGTGTGTAACAATGTAAGCTTGGCTTAATAGGATCTACAAGACTGAATCTCACCAGTCCATCGAGTCTGTCGGACTCGGCCCCTGGACAATTTTGATACTGGGTTTCGATACCAGTCTTTTCTCATAAGTGGAGAATCCAAACCGGGGTTAAAAGAAGCACCACAGGTGAACAGCACTGGCATAACTGCAAAGGGAGGAAGGAGATAGAGGGTGCAAGCAGCATAAGAAGAAATAGTGGGAAAACAGCAACGTGGAGCAGAAAGTTGGACTGTTTGGCATGTTAGAAGTTGACTGGCTTCATGAGATCAGCAACGTAGTCTATTGCTCCATTACTCAACTTGATAGCCTACTCTGTATGGGTGCTACTGCCCCCAAAAAATCACAGACCTTAGACATCCACTCTGCTGTCAACTGTGGCTCCGGTGTCGCTGGAATCACGGCAAAACGCATCAAGAAAAGGGTGGCGTTTGTTAGCGCATTCTCTGTCTTGTTCACAGGCTGGAGGAAAGGACAGCTGTACTGAGGAATGGTCTGACTGACAAATCATTATTATTTAGTTTTGTTTATTTTATCCTTTTTATTTTTTTACATCTTGGAGTCATATGAGCCACATTCTTGTTGGAAACGATGTCTTAACTCAAAACAAAATGCCCACTGTGGGTTAACAGTGACATGTCAGTTTACATGTTATCCCATGTAGAGCCGTGTTAAGGAACAACACGTCCGCGTTTAGTGATGTGACGGCGTGATCCTGGTGTTTACCATGATGACGTGATAGTTGCATTGGATGCGAACCAGCTGTCGTTGGGTTTAGAAGATCTGTACTTTTCTGTCAAGTCGCGCCCTGACAACGATACAGAGACTGTATGTGGCTGTGACGTAGGGGGAAGGAGCGACAGGGGAGCTTGTCGCTCGCCATGTTTCTGGCAGTCTGTCACGTGAGCAATGGCACCTAAATGTTGAGACTTTGTCACTAGATATGTGCTCGGCGCACATATGGAGACTGTTTTTGACACTTTCCATGTGTTTCTAACTTTAAAGTGCACAAGCTTCTAAGATGAGGTGTTGGACGCATTTTTGACAATCGGAACATCTTATATAGCTTTGTGGTTTTGTTTCCTTGAAGAAAGTATCTCTATAGAAGTATGCTAATATAAAGAAGTTAAATATAAGAGTAAATATGAAGCGTAAGGCACTCTGTTGTGGGAACAGCGGGTCCTATGTTGCCTTCAATGTGTACATCTGCTAGTTTGTAGCTGGTTTAAGAAAAAAAGCCACTAAAGAGGATGGTGGCTTCAAACTTTATCAATTCTCAAAGAGCCTTGTTGGTAAGAATTGAGGTATGGGCGGTGTAATGTGTAGATCTGCTATTGGGAGAAGTTATCATCACTCCAACTCATACATATAAATATACAGTGTCAACATCCCTTACTTTATATGTAGTAACCTACAGCTGGACAATATTTCAGTAGCAGTATATATGGCGATATGGTTTCATTCAATATCGTTGATATTACGTTTACACACATTACTGATATTTACATCACAGTCTATAAATACAGCTTTTGTCACTGACTGATGTTCTAGCGTATTTTTGTTTTTCAGCGCTAATATTTCTTAAATGTTTTGTTGGAGGATTTTTATAAACATTGAAAAATATTCCTCATAGGTTTGTAGGAATTCTCAGCTGCTTTTATTTTTTGTACATCGATATCAAAATTATATTGAATCAACTGAAATTAAGAAATGTATTGTGATATAAATGTTGGCCCTGTAGTAACCTAACAACTACTGTTATTTTAGCGTCACAAACAGTGATACTGGGATAATTAATATTGAACCTTTAGGCTGAGAATAGCCTTGCTTGCTTCACCGCTGATCACTGTTTTTTCTTTTTTAATGTTTAACAAAATTAACCTGAACATAACAAGCTAAACTGTTTAGTTTTTTAAGAGATAAGGCAAATGGCTCTCGTATTTAAACTCCTTCCAGTTTCCCTTATGATGTTAAAAGCTTATGACTGTAGAATTAAGTGCTAATAAATCAAAGCTAATGACTCATAATGATACTAAGATGATCAAAGCACATTTGAAGTCTTGCTGCACAAGTAGGGCTACAACTAATGATTATTTTGCTAGTCGATTCCTGTGTTTTATTTCAATTAATTGATTAATAATCAGATAGTAAAAGGTTCCTGAAAGAAGATTTTTGTTACAGAATTAAACCAGGTGAAAGTAAAACTTTTCCACCTGAGAAGTTCTAGATAGAGCCTATTGACAAATGAATACGGTTTTTAAATCTTTAAATGCAAAGTATTCATATAGTATTTTACAATTTTATTATAAATTCTACTCTAAGTGGGTTGAACTGTCAGCTAAAGGTACATTTTAGAGTCTCTATATTCCAGTTAAGGATTATTAATTGATTACTAAAGTAGTTGACAATTATGTCAATAATTCATTAATCCGATTAATTGTTCCCCCCCATCCATAAGATTAACTGAATTCTGAACGCTTGCCAAAGCAAGTGTTTATTTGGCATATATTCATGTAAATATATTTTGCAACATAAAATCAGTCTATGGTTCAGTGTTTGTCCTTGTAATGTCATATAATGTAACAAATAGTTCCAGTAGAGTCTGCTAAGCCACTATAATGGACAACTCGTCCATTGGACAAATGAAGTCAGGCTTTTGATCATATCCTATTCTAGTTATTTTCAGAACAGCAGCTTTTGTTCAGTATTTGAAAGTTCAAACATTATTAAATAGATGATTGCAATAGAATAATGTTCGCTGTCATCTTGGTTAACTAGCTTGATGTTTGAATTGTATTCCAACACCACTAAGCATGACTGCTCAGGAGCTTGTTTAACTGAAAGGTCACACTGGTTGCACACTTTGATGCAGTTAAATTATTGTGTTGACATGATTTGTCTTCATAGTGTTTTGTTTAGTATTACTTTCCAGTTGTTTCAAGAAATTAAAAATGTATTTTATTGGAAATAGGATAATTAAATAATTCAAGAGACTCAGAATGTGCTGATTTGTACGATACTTTTGTTGTACGGGTTGTTTTAAGAAGCGTGACATCTGTGAATGTCAGAGTGCTTTTATTCCTAATAAAGCCTTGTGCAATTAATAAGTAAATATTTCTGACTGACTGAACTTTGTCCACATAAACACATCTAGTAGTTTTTTCATATTGAAGATTCAGTAGAAAGTGTTTGTCTTTAAACAAATACAATTTACGTCAAAGCATTGCTGCTGTTCAAGGGCTGCTGTTCTCCTTTCTTACACTCAGTGCTGTTGTCGCTTGCTGAATTGGACTCTGTATTTTAGACAATTACACGTCTTTGCTCCTCGTTTTGATAAACTGATAAATAAACAGGACTTTGTAGCTTTTTTATTACTCTGATCCCTTTTTGAGCACCTTGTCTAGATTATTTAACCTCAGCATTTTAATTATACTTTGGTTCTTTATGATTAAGGGGAACAAGACCCTGGGTTCAAAGTGTTGCTTATTTCTATAGAGCCTAGGAGACATTTTCATTGCAGTTTCTGATGTTCAGGTATCTAAACAGATGCAGAAGCCACTGTCTGTTGTGCTTATGTAATAGTTTGGAGCCTGGCCTGTTTGGTCAACTGGCTATTTTTGAACCACCCTGACAGACTCTCAGCTGAAATCATTGCTCTCTCCTGTCACCCCTGTTATTCTTCATGTTTCCTGGTTCCAAAGTTGAGTCCTCAGGATCCTGTTGAGGGATAGCAGTGGTTTTTGCATTATTTGCAAAATGGTACTAAATTTAGAGTAAATATAAATAGTTTTAAGCATATTTTCATCAAACAGAACCGTGTTTTTAAAAACATCTAGTTTAAGGTTCCTTTTTTTTTTTTTTTCTGGAAAAACATTAAAGGTATCCAATAGGACTGAACTGCATCATAGGGCCGGGTACCAGTTTACATTTCAAGAATTGATTCTGATTCTCAAGATTATTATTATTAAACTAGAGCTGGACAATATTTCAATATCAAAATACATCGTAATATGGTTTAATTCAGTATTGGTGATATGACTTTTAACCACATTTTCAATATTTCAATGTACATCAGTCTATAAACAGTCACTGACTGATGTTTCAGGTTTTCATGTAGTTTTATGTGTTTTTGTTTTTCAAAGCTAATATTTATTTAATGTTATTTTGGAATATTTTGATAAACATTGCAAAATATTCTTCCTAAGTTTCTATAGACATCTGTTGTGGACATGCTTGGCCGTCTTTCCAACCCTTTTTTTTTTTTTTTTTAATACGTCGATATTGAAATTATATCGTATCGACTGAAATTAAGAAATTTATCGTGATATAAATTTTGGACATATCATCCAGCCCTATATTAAACTATTACTGTTACCTGAATTGCATGTCTGTGTAGTTATGCAACATAATTTGACTAGTATTTTTAACAGGAAATTAATAAAATAATGATGGTTAATGTTGGGTGTAAGGACAATGGGAAGAGCAGTTTAAAAACATCCGTCTTTGCTTATATGATTTGATATTAAAGGATTTTATTCAGAAAATCTAACAGCTCTACCCTGTCAGGAAAACCTTTCAGAGTGATGCTGTTAAGAAATATCGCAATGGTAATATCAGTTATCATTAAGCTGCATATTTCTCACTCTTTACTCGCTTTTCTTCATCAACATGGCCCTAATGTCACCAACATGGTTTATAAAGCCTGTATCAGCTGTACGCTAAAGTCATTATCCCAAATGTTTTTTATTGGCACATCGAAATATGCCTGAAACACATTTAAAAGACAATATTCTGGTAAGCATGGCATCATAGATTTCTTCACGTCTGATAGTTCAGATTATAGTTTGACGTTTTAGCTGGTCTAGTATACGGCAAAGAATAAGCAGAGCAATTAAACCTTAAGCAGAAAGTTAAGGTCCTCACTCGGTGTTGGTAGTAATCCTGTTAGCCTCCGTTCTATCCCTCCTTTGCATTGCACTGTGGGCTGTATGCAGACTAGAGGTCTCAGTCATTTAACCCCGAACAAGCACAGACCTGGTGTTGTTTGTTTGAGCTGCTAAGCAGTTTAGTGCTTGTTCAGCAGCAACCTTCAGTGGAGTTCAAAAATTGAATGCTACCATAAACTGCCAGTATCACTGTATGAGATTTTCAGTTTAGCGAAAGCATCGTTCATGTGGCTGGTGTTGCTGTGTTAGGTTTATGTTCTTTAAATCAAAACTACAATCAGAAATTAAAATGACCCAAGAGTGAAGTGTCACTTTTTTTAGACTCGAAGTTTTGACCAACATACAGAGAAGATCTGCACAAACTTCCACACATTTAAAAAAATATCCTGGGTAATATGACTCGGTTAGTAAATCAGGCATAAAAAAGCTTCCTGATGGGAAGTAAATGAATTAATCACTAAGTGATTTTAAAAAAGAAAAATTCAGAACCTCTCTTGGGTGACAGTAGACCCCCCCCCCAGCAAATTTCTTTCATGAACGACCCATCTTGTTTTTTGTTTTTTATTTCCAGTTGAGTAATGCTCAGATGTGACGTGGCCAAAAATGACACTGATCAGCAGATCAGATCTTAATGAAAACCAGGAATCTGTAAGAAAAGTCTGAACCGTCTGCAGGCAGCTCATGCTCTTCCCTGGAGTTCTGGAGCAAAACTGGATCCATGCTCAAAAATATCCTCTGATAGCCTGAATTTCCTTTTGTTTCTGTTTGCACTAGTGGGTTTATTCGTCTTATTATTCTGAAATTTAGTGCAGTTTTTTACCAAGGGTATGCATTGATTTGAATGATGCCAGGTCCTCATGGCACATGTGCAGCAGCTGCACAGCAGTATTTCCTTGTTCGGCGCGTTTGTGCTTTATCTCTATCATACTGAACCAAAAGGAATGATGACTTACGTTTGCTTCTGCTACTTGTAGCCTATAAACTGGCTTTGTCAACAGTGAAAAGTCTCCCATATAAATACTAAGTGATGTTTTCTTTCTCTCTTCATCAGATGATGGACGTGATAAATCACTGAGTGCGTCTGTGACATTTGGACCATTGTGAGAGCCTCACATCTGTCTAGCAGGAGCCTCTTCAGATCACCGTTGTCCGAGTGGCTCTCTCTTTGTCTACTCCTTGGGATCAGGCACCCCCCCCTCCCACCTACCAGACTTTTCAACTTCACCTCATCCTCACCTCCCCGAGCGGGAGAGAGCAGCAGCCACCATGGTGCTGTCACAGAGACAAAGAGATGAACTGTGAGTGCTATTATGAGTAGGATTACATGTTCATTGCACGTGTGAACAAGAATAGACACGTTCACTGACGCTCATTACCACAAGCTGCAGTAGTTTGGCTGGAAGCACTAAGGCGTCACACGTGTTTTCCTTTTATGTCTGAAGATGGTGGGATTATTCAAGCTCCCCTGAAGGAGTCGTCCAATAGACATCCTTTTTATCTGTGAAATTGAATCTTCCACAACAATGTGAAATCAGTGAGGGATCCTGACGTGAGCTGTAGGTGCTTCACTTGATAGCTACTTGGTGAATATTTTATAACCTGCATGACAGGAGAGAAGTAGTGAGGGGGATGGGGAGCAGTGAGGAACTTAACGAAGTCATGGCTGGTTACTGTGGGTGGATTAGTCTCTGCGCCGCTTTAAATCCAGGCTGTAAAGAATCCCTTTTTGGTTGAGTTTGTATTTATTCAGATACAGGAGTCATTACCAATAATCTTGCATTGTCTAAGGGGGATGAAATGGCGGTTTATTGAGGATCTAGAATACATATAAAGCTTAAAGTCTGCAACAATCGGTTCATTCCAGGTTTTTCTGAAGCTTTAGCCTAAATTTATCACTTAACTCATGAAATATTCACCTTCTGTTGTATAAAAGACCTATTTCACTCTTATACAAGTTGGTCTCAATTGATGTGTCTGTGGTGTCCCTGTCTACATGTGAGGTTACCCTCCCTGCATCCTCCAGCTCTCTGTCTGACGAGTTGATAGTTTCCATAGCAGCAGCATTTGTTTTCCTTTTCTTTTTTTCTCATGGTTGTAATTTGTTAATTTGTTTTTTTTTAGACAAAAATGTAGTGTTGAATAGGTAAAGATGACACCTGTAACATCAATATATTTTAAGGTAAAACAAGAATCTCTGTTAAGGAGGAGCTGATATTCTTTACATGACATAGCATTTTTTTGTGCATACATTGAGGCGTCATACTGACATTTGAATGAAACCACACTGATGATGAGCAAATTCTCTGAGCTGGAATAAAATTAGTGCTGCGATTATTAACCCTGGTTATTTTCCCAGAAACCGGGCTATAGCTGACTATCTTCGTTCCAATGGATACGAGGAGGCGTATTCTACCTTCAAGAAAGAAGCAGAATTAGATATTGTAAGGACTGACTAATACTCAGATTACTTGATTTGAAAAAAGAAAAGCATTTTTTTTATAAAAGAGCTTCACTTTCTGAGAATCTGCTTTGTTTTGTTGTAGAATGAAGAGGTAGATAAGAAGTATGCCGGGCTTTTGGAAAAGAAATGGACCTCTGTTATTAGATTACAAAAGAAGGTGAGAAACGCATTTATATACATTTTTCTTCAGTTTTATCATCAAAGTATTAAATCTTTGGGTGTCATGTTCTGAAATGTTTTGTTTTCTGCTCTAGGTTATGGAGTTGGAGTCGAAGCTGAACGAGGTGAAGGAGGACATGACGTATGGAGGACCTGTTGGTCAGAAGAGAGATCCAAAGGAATGGATCCCTCGCCCCCCAGAGAGATACGCCTTGAGTGGGCACCGTGCTCCAGTCACCCGGGTCATATTTCACCCCGTGTTTTCCGTCATGGTGACGGCCTCTGAAGATGCTACCATCAAGGTGTGTCTGACATTTGATAAACCATCTCTACTCATGAATTCTAACCATGCAATGCATCATATTGACTTTATATCTGCTTCATTATAGAAGCATCGTTGCAGCTCAAAGTTAATCCTGCCTCCACTGAACTAATTGATTCTGTGATTTTACTTTCTTCTGGTTTATGGCACTGGTTTCTCTGCTCCACTTTATGAAGAAATCTGGAGCTTATTGGTGTCCAGTCTGGTTCTTTACAGCAGTTATCACACCTGATTCCTTTTCATGCTTTGGCAACTTGTAACCACAAATATCAGTGTATTTTATTGACTGAAGTTTTATAGTCGGACTTTGAGCGAGTCATTCTAGCACCGTAGTAGATTTTGATATACATGTATTAGCTTAGGTTGCATGTTTATGGTCCTTGTCATGAAGGAAAATGAACAACCTACTCTCTGTCAGAAGCAGTGATTTGCAGTGTTGGTGTTACATCTCATGTTTTGTATGTGATCCAAAAAGTTTAAAAGTATCTCCTCATAGATTACTTGCAATGTTTTAGTAGAAGCAGAGTTTGTGGATTGCACAGCTTTGCACAGCTACCTGAGTTTCTTTTACCTCTGTGGTTGTCTTGGATTAAAAGGCATGGGGTTTGACAAATGAAGACTTTTCTTTTGAAGAATCATAGAATCATAAAAATACACAAAACTACAGAATCTTTAATAACGGTAGGAAAATAAAACATTTACGCTGCATGCAGCAGTTAACAGCAGCGTTCCTCAGTATCAGTATGAAGGCCCGGTTTCCTGCACCGTTTAGGTGCGTCACTGGTTACACACAAAGGAATCAAATGCCTGAATCACCTCCTGAACAGGAAGTCATGTTCTTCAGAACCCTGCTAATGCCCTGATTATCTGACTGAGCTGCGGTGATGAAGAGAAGCATCTAAAAGGTGCAGGATAACAGACCTGAGGGACTGGAACGGAGGAACTCTGGTCTAAAAGTTAGATCTGCAGCAGATCTCCTCTGCAGCTCAAAGCTGCACTGCAGGTTTAAGGCTGCTTTCCTTTTTATCCTCTGTTCCTCTGCATTAACCTACAGCCTCTTCATCTCCCTCTGCCCTCCTCCTTCTGACTTTCTCCTCATTTTCCCTCCTTCTTCCCTCCTCCTGTTTCTGCTTTTTGACTTTACTCGTCTCTCAGGACACTGGCTCTTTTTTTTTTCTTTTTTTTTACCTTTTTCCTTGAACCAACTATGTTTCGTTTAGCATTTGTTTTTGTTTTTTATTAAAATGTGTTAAGAGTTTCTTATATGTGAAATGAGGTCTGTACATTTGTTCCCAAAACATGTCCTCTGTGGCTACTGAACAAATTTTTCTCACTACAGTTGGAAACAATTTGTTTTACAGATTTCTTCTCTTCAGGGTGATAAAAGACTTTTTTTTTACAGTTTTATCTATATATTATACAATAACACACTGATTACAGGTTTTAAATTGGCTTTAGCCTCTTTGTTAGCAGCTAGTTTAGCTGTCTACATGTTCAAAGACCCTTCACCTTAAATTGTGAGCTTTTGAATAAACCATAGAGGTTTATAAAAGGATAAAATGTTCATTGGCTTCTTACATCCCTGAATTCCTTGGATTTATTTGTAAAACTTCCCTCAGTAACTTCATCCTGGTAGTTCTTGCACTTGTTGCGTTCACTGATCAGAGGTCAAGGTTTTAGTAACCAAACAGCAAGTTTGCAGTTTCCAGTCATTCGAACCCATTTCTCTGTGCAGCTCTAGATTTCAGTTCTTTGTTTAATACAGTTTGAGTTTAAGGTTTTTAACTTTTCAGTTATCTCTGTAATTTCAGGTGTGGGATTATGAGGCAGGGGACTTTGAACGGACCCTTAAAGGACACACGGACTCTGTGCAGGACATCTCCTTTGATCAGACGGGGAAGCTGCTGGCTTCATGTTCAGCTGACATGAGCATCAAACTCTGGGACTTCCAGGGGTTTGAGTGCATCCGAACAATGCACGGTGAGAGCATGTACTGATCCAATACCGGTTACTGAGGGAAACGCCTAAAAATGTCCTTTTTGTTGTTTTTATATATATAACTGGCATATTTCAAATGCACATTAGGATGAAGGGGGTTTTTGTTTAATCCAACTATAGGGGGGAGACTGCTAATGTTGCAATTAAATACGTTTTTAATGGTAAACATAACTAAAGGTACATTATTGTATCAACCTACATGGGTTGAAAATGAAAGCTGGTTGTTGAGCTGGGTGGTAACATGCAAGGATCTCCGTAGGAGTTGTGATAAACCCAAATCTATTTCAAAACAGCTGACTAGAATGAATGGTATGAAGCTGAACGCGGATTATTAATGCAACTGTGTCTTTTCAGGCCACGACCACAATGTGTCGTCCGTAGCAATTATGCCAAATGGTGACCACATAGTTTCTGCCTCCAGAGATAAGACCATCAAGATGTGGGAGGTGGCTACAGGGTAAGTGGACTCTTTCCTTTTCTCCTCGGTTGAACTACTTTAGTTTGAATTTAGCCATTTTTATTTATCACCTGAGAGATTTTTTTTTTGTTCTTCAACTCTTTGGTTAGAATAAGTTTAATGGTAAATGGAGCTGTGTGCTTCTGCAGGTACTGTGTGAAGACATTTACAGGCCACAGGGAGTGGGTGAGGATGGTTCGTCCAAATCAGGACGGCTCGTTGATCGCCAGCTGCTCCAACGACCAGACTGTACGTGTCTGGGTGGTCGCTTCAAAGGAGTGCAAAGCTGAGTTACGGGAGCATGAACATGTAGTAGAGTGCATCGCCTGGGGCCCTGACAGTGCTCACCCGACCATCCTGGAAGCTACAGGCTCAGAGGTATTCTTTAGCAGGGCCTATTGTGACTTATTTCTGCTAAGGGCATTTATGGATGTCCAGCTTAGTACATAGATCAAGTGAAAGCAAACTGGACAGAATTGGTTTGTTGATTTTTTTTTTTTTTTTTTTTTTTTTTTTTTTTTTTTTTTTTTTTTTAGACGAATCAAATAAAAAAAAAAATTTGCTGCCTCAGTTTAATAAGGTGTGAAAAATGATTCATGAGGGTAGATTTTGTAATAAAATGAAGTGGGCAGTGAAGTCAAGCTGCATTGCATTGTGGGATGTTTTTGGAGGGTTTCAGCTTTGTAAATAGATCTATAACAGCAATAAGAGAAAAGACATGATTACAGAAAAAAACAAAGAAAACAGAGAGAACCTAAGGAGGATTGGATTCATTGTAAAAGATATTGAGACTGGTTAACAAAGTAAGACATTTGAAATGGGTTTGATCTGGATAAGCCACGACCCCAAACTGGCTCCTGCAAATGTAACGGTGTGTATATATATATATATTTTTTTTTTTTGCACAAATATGAAAAATAGATGGGTATAAGTATAGAGACTTGTCCCCAATGCTGGTGATAAACAACATGGAACCAGTTCATGTCTCAAACATGTGACTGACAACGTTCTTTGGTTGATGTTAAACCAACCATTATGCATCTTGTTTTATTACATTTACTTATCGTTTTCGAGGAATGTTGCAAAATATGGGTTGGTAATAAAACCAAAAACTAACAGCTTTGATGTCGTAGCTGAAAGTTAAAATCTTGGCCACAGGTTGTGTTCATGACTTATAAATATTAGGTAGGCCAGTCTGAGCTGCCAGAAATAAGGTCAGGTTAGCAGACAGTTTGGTGTCTTTTAAAAAAAAAAAAAACTCATCTGTTCAAAATGATGTACAGATCACTTCCTTTGATTGTAGCAGGGAAGGTTCTCCTTTGAGCTGATTGCAGCTCCACCTGCCTCTTTGATGTCTCCTCATTTGTCATCCCTCCTCTGTCTGCTCTGCAGAGTAAAAAGAGCGGCAAGCCTGGCCCCTTCCTTCTCTCTGGTTCTAGAGATAAAACGATTAAAATGTGGGATGTCAGCATTGGGATCTGCCTTATGACTCTGGTGAGTAGTAGAAAGGATGGTCCAAGTAGTTTTTTTTCTTTTGTTGATTAGCATTTGATAATGGATCTTGTGTGTTCAGGTGGGACATGACAACTGGGTACGTGGGATAATGTTTCATCCCGGAGGACGATTCATCGTGAGCTGTGCCGACGACAAAACAATCAGGATCTGGGACTACAAGAACAAACGCTGCATGAAGACGCTGTCTGCTCACGAACACTTTGTTACCTCTTTGGGTGAGACACGTTTAATTATCTGTCTGCATTAGAGGAATGTAAGAAGTACTTACTGGTTTCAATACAAATATTATTATTTGAATTGTTATCAAAAGAGAAAATATAATCACTTTTATCATATAACATCTACCAATTCATTATTTTACTCCTACTATCTTTCCTTCTAGATTATAGTGCTTTAAAAATAATTAGCATTGAAAGGAGTAAAATTAAAAATGTTTGAATTAAATGTGTGAGTATGATGAAAACTAGCATCCAGTTAAAACCCTAAATAACAGATTTAAATGCTGAGTAATCTTGTTATTTAACCAACATGATGCTAATGACTGACAGTATTAACATTTAGTAGCAGCCCTGCTGGCTGAAGATAATCTCACGAGTAATTATCAGAAAAGCTTTGATTTAATGCCAGTAAAGTCTTTCCCATGATTATTATTCAGAACACAAATAAGAATAAACAATTAATCACGTAATTTCAATGAAAGCAGCTACATCTACTTCTTAAAATCTGTACCTTTCATTCATCGTTTCATCTATTGACAGGTTAACGTCTCATTTACTAAATTTAAATAATTTTTCATCTTTACGCCCTACAGATGTGAATAGCATTGGGCTAACTGTATTAATTTATTGATATCAATAAATAGTTTTTATGTTAAATTTGTTGCAGAATCAACTGTTACAATTACAGACTTTAAACATATCAGGTTCATGTTTTGAGGAAATCTCTGCTTGTCCCACCTTTCATCATACAAGTGGAAAAGTACCAACATTGAGAAGAGACTTGTTTACTAGGCTGCGACCGACTTCTTCGATCTTTGCAAATAAAAGATGTATCTGCTTCAAACTAGTTACCTCAGAGGGGGTTTTTTCAGTCATAAGTGGCTAAATAAAACCTTCTTAATCAATGATGTTCTGTTTTTTTTCAACCATATTCTACCTTTTTGAGGTTGCTGTGACTCCAAGCTTCTGCAACCCATTAAAGATTTTTTTTTTTTTTGCAGCAAATAGTTTTTTCTAAGATCCAAATGGCAAAGAACTAATCCTACTTGTTCTCAAGTTTACATCTGTTTCATCAAACATGCAGAACAAATCGTTTTCCTCTTTGCAGATTTCCACAAGACGGCTCCGTACGTGGTCACAGGCAGTGTTGATCAGACAGTCAAAGTCTGGGAATGCCGCTGAGTCTGCCACCGTGTCTCATCCTGCCCTGCTTCCCCCTGTTCCTAGGATGAAGACATGCTCCACCCCAGCTGATGCTCCTTCCTCCCTTCGTCCAACCCCTCTCCTCTCGCACTCCAAATCATAGTTGACCAATGCGCTTTACCTTTTCTCCTCTCCCCTCCTTTCCCACGCCGGTCCACCCCCATAAAGATGACTATTGTCCTTTTTGTGTAAATTATTCTGGATGTAGGGTACGCTTAATAAATGTCACGCAATCTCTGACACATAAACACTCAAAATGATACGTATCTTTGCATGGTGACTCAAACAAATAAAAAAAAATAAAAAAGAATTCAATACTGTTAGATTTACAAATTTCCATACTGTTGTCATGACTTTCCATTGGGTCAAAGGGTAAATGTGTGCAGGTGTGTTCAGGTTAACGGACAGTGGACCCCAACCAATGGCGCATCTTGTTGAAGGGGTTAAGGTTGTGTTTAGGTTTTGTTTCACTTCACTGCTCCATTCTTTTGAAGTCTGTTTCTTTTTGGAGAAAAACAACCAAAAAGCAAAAGTTGTAAGAAAGAAAAAAACGAAACAAATTCCTAAATAGTTGCATTAAGTTCTGGTCATGCGAGTGTGTCTGTATGTTTTGACAGAAGAATCTTTTCCACCACATCTACTGAAATGGTGAGATGAGGGCAGGCAAAGCTTCCCGCCTCTTTCATTTTTCTGTTCTTTTTTTTTTTTAACCCAACTATCTTTCAAGTCAACATTCAACAGATCATCATAATCGGCTGTGAGAGCACAGACAGGAGAGCCCCGAACACGGAAGTGTTTTATTGACGAAAAAAGTCGATGCAGCTGTTTATAGAGATGTGTGTGTCCCTCCGGAGAACCGCCCGGTGCCCTCTTGCTATCTCTGCCTTGATAACCCGCCCAGGGCTCCGTCACAGGATTTTCATCCAGCTTTCTGTGGTCTCACTGCTCTTTACACACGCATACACTCACTAACGCACATACACGCACAGTAAGAAGTTGTGTATCAATATATCTGGATGTCATTGTTTGCAGCATAATGAAATAAAATTCTGTAAATACAGCTCCTCTGTTTATTGGGCTTTATTTGAAGACGTAAATTAACCAACGGACCCGGATCGAATGAGGCCTCTGCCAAGCAGAACTTCAGCTGTTCTAGAAATTCATTTAAGAGTTGGAATACAGTAGCTCTCCTGCTCTGGCAGCCCTAAAAATGTAGATGAATCCCAAAAACACCTGGATGACCTCAGCATGCCGCAGGTAACGTGTTCTTAGAGAGGTTTTTATCTCCCCAAATATAAAGCATTACATTGACTAAACTTTTAGAAACGGTTGCTTCTTAAGTCATTGACTTTTTTTTCCCTTTGGCATAATCCTCTGCCTTTAAACAATTGGATAAACTTGCCAACATCAAACTTATCTATTTGCAGCTTTCCTTCTAAATCAAGCGAAATAAAGTGTTTTAGATTTTCCCTTGCTTTTTAAACTCAGTGTTTGTATTCAAATGTTTTTCTTGAGCTTCCAGTCACCAAGTTGGAGGTTTTTAAAGGAAAGTAGGTCACTAGACACAAACTTTTCTTCTAGACAGCTGCTATTATTTATGTATAAATGTCTGGTTCAGTCTCACCAGTGTGGTTTAATGCTATATCACAACCTCTGCATCAGTGGACATTCCAAGCAGAGTTAAACCATCCTGTATAAACACAAATATATGATGTTTGGAGGTAAATCTGACATTTATTCATCATCAGCAGCAACAGCCCAGATTCACAGTAAGGCCTGTGGAGAGACGAGACCTACTGAGACATTTCAGGATTGCTTATGAATTATGTACAGCAGCCGAGCTTTCTGCATTCACATGTGCTCACCCATCCTTGGAGTCTTTATTAATTCGGAGTGTTCTGTGGGATCCAGGCTACAGTTGCCAGTGTGTTAGTTCACAAACTTTACGCTGACACACAGTACAGAAACTGGAAGCTGAAGCGAAAATCTCTGGGATCCAAACAGGAAAACCATGCAGTGCAGTGAAAATATATGTGAATATTTTCTGTTACTTTTTGTCACAAATGTAGAAAGCATTGGCAAACTCTTGTATCTCTATGGAGAACTGTATGGCTGCTCAAAAAACAAATCTTTTTTTGAGCTACTTAGATTGACTCACTGATCGGGCTTTAAATGAGTCCTGCTGCACAAACCAAATGCACCTAAAGGCACACATGGGTTAACAGACATCCTTCAGTAGGATTTTCTACCAGATGTGAAATTATTTGTTTCATCAATCATAGCCCCATACTGCCACCACCATGTTAGACTGTTGGATTGATGTTACGCCGTATTCAAAAAGTCAGTCATTGCTGGGTGGTGCAGTTTGTTGCACCACTGCCTTGTAGGAAGAAAGCCGTTTTCCATGGAGGCTCCCCTTGCATACGTGGGTTCTCTCCAGGTACTTTGGCCTCCTCCTCCCACTGTCCACAAACATAACTGTTAAACTAATTTTTGCCTCTAGACCTTCTTCAAGTGTCTGTTATCGTGCGATGGACTGATGACCTGTCCAGGATGTACAGACTGCTGTTTCCACTGTTTCCTCATTTGTGGACTATGTCCCTCACTGTTTCCCTAAAGCCTCAGAAATAACTTCAAACTGCTTTAACATGGCACCACATGAAACTAAAAATACGTCACATAAATATACTTTAAATAAACCATCCATTTTCTGTTACTTTTTAATATATTTTTCCTGCTTCATGTTATTTTCTGGGGTTCCGTTTATAGGAATTTACTGACAGTAATAGAGTTTGGACACAATTTAAAACAAGGATAGGAATTCAAATTAGATACTGGGCCATGTTTGATGACAAGTATATTTCGTTTAACAAAGAAAATCCTGGTGTGACCAGCTTTTCACACAGCTGTACACATAATTTCTCACTAGAGGCACTGGAGTAGAAGTATTGACCTACATCCACCCACCCTCCTTATATTCTGTGCAGACATTCTCCTTCATACAAGCAAAAAAAAAAAAAAAAGATTTTAAAAGAAATCTCATTGTTCTCACTTGTCTGTCACCTATTTTTCATCTCCCTCTGATGAGATGTTGATTCTACATCATAACCGGTGCTGCATGTAGTTCTAAGCCAGTTCTGATCCAAATAAGTTGACATGTCATGTATATGTTAAGAGGTTTCAAGGTCAGTGTTTACAACAGATTGGCATCACGCTGCATCCCTGTAAGTGCAGTGGGTGTTTTCATAAAGCTTCCTGTCTTTCAGGTCATGTGTGGTGTTCTGTATCAGTCCCTAAGGAGCAGACAGTGGCAGATATCTGCAGGTTCTGTGTTCATTGGAAGGGTTTTCATGGCATCAGCTACAGGTACAGCTTACACCAGTCTCACGGTAAGTGACGTGACCTGCGTTGTAATCCTTGCAAAGCCGTGGGAGAGTGATGGGAAGGTAAAAGGCATAGAGCGCACTCTAGTGGTACCATCGGATAAGATTTTTACCTCCGCCGACGAGGTTATGTTTTCATCGGCGTTTGTTTGTTTTCAAAATAATGTCAAATGTGTTATCCGGATCATCACTAAAATTTGAGCAAAATCCGCCAGACACTTTTCAAGTTATTTAAAAAAAAACAAACATATATATATATATAAAACATTTTCATCAGATGTCCATAACGATCCATGCAATCCATACATACAAAGAAGATGATGCCCAGAAATTTGTAATAAAAGTTATTTGTAATAAAATCTCTCAGTCCTGCCCCTTGTCAGTGCAAATTAATATCAGCTAATTCAGTCCCAAACGATGGCCTTTAAAAGGTGTCTGTGGTTTGACACAAGAAACATCTCATGATGGGTCAAATCATAATGATAGCATTGGTTCCAGAAAGAGTTTTAAACTTCTCAATATTACAGTCAGCATTGTTGGGCCCGTAATCTGAAAGTGGAAAGAACATAATGTCACCATAAACTGACCATGACCAGGTGCTCCTCGCAAGATTTCTGACAAAGGAGTGAAAAGAATTATGAGAAGAGTTTTCCAAGAGCCAAAGACCACTTATAGAGATATTCAGAAAAACCTGGAATTATCAGATACATTCGTTTCAAAGAAAACAATAAGTAATGCAGGCATGTATGCCCCCTCATGTAAGACTCCATTGCTGAAGAAGAAGGATGCTGAGGCTCATTTAAAGTTTACTGCACTACATTTAGACAAGAATGTGAAATACAGGTAGAATATGGTCTGGTCAAACGAGACTAAAACTGAACTCTTTGGATGTCATAACATGTTTGGAGGTCAAATGGCACTGCACAAAAGCAGCATACCAACTGTGAGGTTTGGAGGTGGAAACATCATGGTATGGGGCTATTTTTCACCATACGGTACTGTCAAGGTTCAAATAATAGAAGGAAGGATGAATAAAAGAATCTTGATAAAAAATCTGCTGCCATCTACCAAGATGAAACGTGGGTGAACATTTCAGCAAGACAGTGACCCCAAACACACAGCCAGGGAAAATCTCAATTGGTTTCGGAGAAAGAAAATAAAGCTGCTAGAACAGTCCAGCCAATCACCTGATTTGAATCTAATAGAAAATCTATGGGAAAAAAACTAAAAGATCAGAGTTCACAGAAGAAACCCCTGAAACCTTCAGGATTTGAGGACTGTTTGTCTGGAAGAATGGGTCAAAATCACACCTGAGCAAAGCATGCAGACAATTCTCCATACAGGAGCCATCTTGAAGCTGTCATTGCCAACAAAGCCTTTTATACAAAGTATGAAATAAATTTCCCTAAGTGTGTTCAATACTTTTTCCATGCCATTCCACATTATTACACATAACTTCATTTCTGGACAGCTATGGTTCAATTTCTTTTGTCAATAGCACCTCTAGAAATAGATATACTGAGAACAATGGTGGCCAATCATATGATGTTCATGTTCAATACCCATTTTATTTAAAATCAGAGTCATGACTTTTTATTCTTTATCATTTGTATTTATTATTACTTTTGTAAATTTCAACTTATTTTACTGGCAGCTGATTTTTTAGCTGTCTTTAATGGAAGGGTGTGTAAACTTTGAAGCACAACTGCCCATTTAACTGCCTTGTAAAAAGATTTATATGCCACGGGTTTTACATTTAATACTGGAAAAATATTGGGATTTGGATTCATATTTTCTCCTATATACCAACAAAAAGCAGCACATAATCATAAAAAACAAAGAACATATTAAAATGTAAAGTGTGATTTCCATGTGTTCAGCTGCATTGACTTCAAGAGAAATAGATCGACCGATCGGTCTTTCGATAAGTCAATAGATCGATTCATTCCTGTCATCCATACAGTCATTAGAATACGATCTACATATTGATGCAGGCAAAAACACAAAAAAGGTTTGCTCACTCTGTCTGCTGAATTGTAAATGCAAATCGCTTTGCATTTCCTTTGAAGATCCGCTCTGCTCAAACAAACATGTTTGCACCTGTTTTCAGACACAAACCTTCTAAAGATCAGGCCCCATGTCTACCAAGTAAAATACCAATAAAACACACAAGTTCTTTATGACAGAAAATGTTTTTAAAGGTGAATAAACACTTAGATAGGTTTAGACTATTTTTTTTTTAAAGGAACTGTAAAAAAAAAAAATCCAGACGAGGTCAAAGATAAATCTAGAGGCAATGCATGTTAATCAGTCAGAGGCAATCAATATTTTTCATTAATGCTGTAAAACAAGCAAACAGATATCATGTTTATATTACATGTACAGGTTCCTGTCAGCTACTTATTGGATACAGCTGACACTGGATGCTTTTTAAAAAGCTGTTTTTCAGGTAAAATAGTTGATTGATTCATTTAGTCTGTGAAATGATCAGTGAAAATAGGTGTTTAAACCCATTTTTTCACAGGAATCTAATTTAACTATATTTCTGTGTAGTTAAACTACTTGTTTAAAACATGAAACAACCAAGGAATTGTGGATCTTCCTCTGCAGCTGAAGTCATGTCAGTTTTTTTCCTCCCTTTAACCAGACTCAGTTAATTGTATCTCTATAAAAGTGCTGCATTCCTTCGTCTTTGTTCTGTAGATACACAAGTGATGCAGCATTTCTAACTGGGTCACCCCATCCCTTCCTCACATCTCCCCTCACCCCACTGTCAATTCAAGTCACTCCTCTTTTTTTTTTTTTTTTGCTCGTCCTGTACCTACTTATACCTCTGTGGAGTTTTTTTTGTTTTCCCCCTCCTACTTTGCATGCAGCTCATGTGTTTACCATGTGCTGCATCTTTTGCATCCATGTTTACCCAATTCTCTCTCACACACCGCCATGATTTTCATTTTCATACAAAATACCCCCCCCCCCCCTTTCCCATGCAGCTCAGCTCTTTTTTGTATATTGAGTAAATGTTATCTATCTGAAAACGTTAGTAATTTGTTATTTTTTCACCTCAAATTACAACACATAAGGTGGTTTGTATGTGGAATTGGTGACAACAGCTCAAATGTTTTCCTGAGCAGCTGTTGTGATTGGCTGATGTGATCAGTCCCTTGATGTATTGGAGGATATACATGAACTCAGTGGTGTCCAATCAAGGACTGTTACCATGGAGCCACATAGATAATCTACACGTGTCTCTATAGTGCCTGAATATAAAACATTCATTGAAACACTTTCTGATTCCCTTTACCCTGAAAGAGACAAGTTGCATATTTTTTTTTATTTTTTTATATCAGATTATATATTCAGATGAGATTCATGACACGCTGCCTGATATTAAAAACAGCCATAATCTATTTCCACCATGGGAAAGCAAATATTTGCAACCAGAACATCTTTGTGATTCAGCAAGGTTTTTATAGAGTGTGGAAATAAAATATGTGGGCATATTTAGGGAAATGAACAAAAAGAGGTCAATCACATGTTGAACTGATGTTGATCTAAATAGGTTTTCTGTTTTTGCTTCTCACCACTCTAACCTAGTTGTCATATCAAAAGATGCTCTAACATTACATCAATGTTCTTACAAGTCAAAGTTTACTTCCAAAATATCTGCAACTTGTTCCATAATATTGAAACCTTGCGGAGAACTGTAGGTCATTTACGATCCGTGTATTAATATGTGAAATCAAAACAGCCACATTTATCCAATTACAAAAATAATAGGACTGAAAATGGCTTACAAATAATAGGCTGGCATCCTTAATAATAGTTCAAGCATCAGCAGATTTTCAATTAAAATATCATTAAAGAGAGCATTTAATACAAAAGAACATGCCTTATTAACCAATATACTTCATATAGGCTTTATGTGGGTTTGTTCTTTCTAATAGGTCAAAAGTTATCCAAACAACACAAACTCAGTTAATTACATAAGCTCTCATAAACAATAAAAATGTCTGTCATTACTAATAAAAACAATATTTTAGCCACATGGAGTGGAAATTACGAAGACTTTCATATGCAGTTATAACAAGAATAGTTAAATCTATTTTGTTGTTTATCAAAAATATTATCTTTGAATGTCGTTAAAACTAATATTAAGTCACTTTGGAATTTTAGAATAGAAACAAGTAAAAGTATTAATAAAAAGCATGCATACACATTGAATGTAGGCTATACAAATAAATAATGATAATTAAAAATAACGAGCCAAAGGGATTGTTAATAATCTAAAATAAAAACGTTAAAGTTTATGTTTTGATTAATAATAAAATATAGGAGCAGCATAAGATAATAAATAAAAGAAAATAAAGAAAATAAAAGCATCTGTAGTAGTTTGTGGAGTCATTACAAGGAGTGTGGGAGATAGAATCAAACATAGATATACATACATTAGATTCCATACATACAGAAAAGAATGTGGGCGGTGGATATAAACCAGTAAAGTATGCTTTGAAAAGAAGAAATCGCTTTTATTTAGGAAAATCTCTTTTGTTTTAATCTTTTATTGCTGTTAAAGTTCGCGTTAAAAAAAAAAGACAGGATGAGTAGATTATTTTTCTTTCATGTCCGTGCTTACCGAGGTAAAATGACAGTATAGGCTGCAGTCAGCTGCTCATTCACATAGGACCCACTTCCACACTGCCGGAACACGCCCCTGTTAGTTTGAATGACAGCACTGATCTGGAGACAGCAGGGTGGCCAGTCACGCTCTCAACATGCAAATGAGCTCCTCGTCAAGCCGGGCGGGTGCCCATGTGGACCAGCACCATGCCTTGTTGTTCTGAGCATTGATTGGCTGACTGGCTCCTGATCGCTCTACACGCGCTGCGGGTTAACGGTTGGAGCAAAAGCGCGGAGGACCATCGACGTCATCGGATAACGTCTGAGTGCAGAGCGACGCCTCACGTCAAGTTGAATCACTTCTAGACGTTTTAGCTAAACACTTACTTATTTGTAAGAGAAACGTTGTAATTTGACCGCTTAGTGGTAGTGAAAAGCGGCGGAGAAGTGGAGGTAGGCGTTAAAGCGGTCACCGGGTTTTAGAAGTGGCTGTAGTAATAGGGCGGGGCAGGAATCCGGGAGGGGCGGTTCTTACCGAGAACACGACTCGCCTTGTTGTGTGTATTCCCGTGCTCGCTTCGCCATCTTGTTGCAATCTTTTTTTCTATTTTTTTTATAGGTATTTTGGGGGGGGGGTCTACTTTCTGTTTGGCCGATTGAAAAAAAAAAAGCTAGCCGCCTGTTTGCTGGAGAACCACACAAGGAGGTTCATACGGGTGCAAGCCCGTGCACCCAGCGCTTTATACCGGGGCACTACTTTCCTTTATACCCCCCCCCCCCCTACTCTTTTTCCGTCCCG